>JAFIDM010010028.1:67603758-67673838 GCA_023159025.1 Thereuonema tuberculata | reverse complement strand
GTAAACGGAGACTGGCTCTCTCCTAGTCCATCTCATTCCTCCCACCCATAACCCTTTAGCTTTAAGTTTAAGGTGGGAACTTACCATTTCTTCCCATAGCGAAACCACCAAAGACTCAGAGATCATCCCAAGACCAATTTTCGGAATAAAATTATGAAGTCTCACACAATAATCGAGGATGGGCATTTCGCCATCGGAATGTTAAGATTCACCTCTACCCTATTGGGCCCCTGTAAAAAGATTTCAATAGTTTCTTTATCGCCGTAAGACTAGAAAGTGGTAAAAGCGATAGCATCAAAATGACATAGAGGCCAAACTTCCTGGATTTTACAAATATCACAACACAGGCAAAGCTACAACTTCCTACGGTATTAGTCCATTTCAAAAGCAGAATTTCTAAAAAAAATGCCCATTTTTAGCCTATTTTCCAAAGGAAAGTGGGGTTTCATCGATATGTTTACACGTGCGCTCTACTAACTTTTGAGCCGCTCAATCGATTTTCTTGAAACTTTGCGTATATATTTATGGACCAGAGACAATCTACGACTACTTTTGTATTTGTGTTGGTTGGAGGGGGAGGGGATCATTAAAAGCGGGTTAGTGAATTTCCATTGATGCATTATATCATAACAATGCATTATCAATCAATTTTCAAATGCTTTTACCTTGATCTACACAAAATTAATTGGTTTAGGCAACTCTAAAACATTTGCGTAATTAATTTATTTTCGTTAGATGAAGAATTTGAAGGCTCTGTTTGCATTGAACAGATCTTGGATTTACAAATTCAAGAATGGGCTTCTCCTCTGAATTGAATCGCGACCTTGAAAATATAAAGAAAATGAAAAAAAAAAAAAAAAAAAAGAAGACCGCTAAAGTTCTTTCAGTAATTTCTTAATTAGATTTTTCAATCAATTCATTAAATTTTTCGCTCATAAAATGCATACCTTTTATAGTATCTGTAATTTCTTTTTTCACTAGTCATGAGGAGTTAAAATTTGCCTTTATGACTATACGTAGAGAACTTTAAACAGGATAGATTTCACTCACTTTTTTTTTTTTTTTGAGAGCGGGGGGGGGGGGGGGCGAGAGTTGCCAGCTATTGACGCTGTTCGTTCTTAACATCTAATTAGATACTTTTTGATTTATTTTCGCAATGTAACATTCTGGCATTGTGAACAATTTACACTATTTTCTCCTTTGATGGCGTTACAGAATTTAAGGCAGATTTGAGTTGGAACCACATCACACCACAACAATTCCACATCACAGCCGAAATTTTATCAACTTAACATCTTTTTTCTTCACTGTTAAGAATTTTAAAATCACACCTGTTGTTTAATATTTTTCTTGCATCAAATGTAAACCAAATATATCATATGACTTAGGTCGTCATGATCAAGTCTTTAATGATCAGGAAAGTTCTTTGTAATTATTAAATGAGAAACAAAATTTTTTTCAGTTAACAGGGATTTTCGGGGATTGAGAAAAATTCATGGGATACTGTCTGCTTCCTAATTTAATACTTTCCATGGAGAAATCTATGATTTCCATATTGTTTTGCTTCATTTGAGATGGCAAATTCATCAGAACGCAAGAGATGTTGTTATTATTTTTTTTTAATTCAGGAAATTTTAAAATTTTCACTAATTCAATAACCGTAACGTGACCTAATGGATACTTACTCAGCTCAGTAATGGGTATAGGTTTTGTGTGATTTTTTTCTTCTTCTTGGTTTCAGTTAATGGATACTGAAACTTTTCTTCCCCAATCTAAATGTTTATGGCATGAACCAATACAGAGAAGTCTACCACAAGATTCTACTCTCGAGGGATGGAGGGGAAATATAGACATCAAATTGAATTTTCCCGGTGAGCATCCGGATACTACATCTAATACGTAATAATTTTAATTTTAGATTTACGTACATATTGTATCTTATATACAAAATGAGGTTCAAAATTATTTCTTTTTGAAGTACTACTTAACTGTCACAAATATTAAAACAGGATATCCCCTATCCCCTTACCACCATATAGGAATACCATGCACTAGAGCAGTGATTCTCAATGTGTGGTTGTGTATCCAAGCGGTAAGCAAAGGGTTATCGGGTAAGAAAAGAAAAATCAATAATGGTGGACAGACATTTTTTTTTGTTTTTTAAGAGTGATATAAATTAATTACACTGAATTTTTTTTCTATAAATACAGTAGAACCTCATTAAACGGACTAATAGGGGCTGAAGGTTGTCCGTTTTAATGAAAGCCCGGTTTATAACAAATAATTCTTATAGGGGTGTAATGCAGCAGGGTGTACATCAACGAAAGTACAATAGTTAGCTAAAAAGTGTTTATTATATATAAATAAAAACAGCCTTCAACATAGTAGGTTGCATTGAAAAAGATGGGTACGTATACATTGCATTAATCTTTAGAACAAGAAGGTCCTGGTTCATGTTGATTGCTTACATTCATTGGTTTGAAAAAATAATTTATTTTCTGCTAGGTTTGTTTGCTGCTTATTTCTTCAGTTAATAACTGATGGAGGTGTTATAAGTGTTCGTAATATGCAAACACATTTTCATTTGCCGATTGTTCAACATATTGAATAACAGAATTTAAATGGTCTTTCACTTCGCTCACCTTAATTGTAGGCTGCCAATTTTTTTTAAAACTGTCCGTTATAAGCGACGTCCGTTATAATGAGGTTCTACTATAGCTTTTAAATTATTATATTTCTTAAATTTCATGTGAGGAACTTCTAGTTTTCTAAAATAAAGTAATTAATTCAATTATGAATTTCAGAGAATTTTTATATTTTTCAATGTCCTTCATAAATTTGGTGGCACAATTAATGAGAATAGGTTACCAGTGGGCAGGGCCGTAACTAGGCAGGGGCAACAGGGGCAGGTGCCCAGGGCCAGACGGAAGGGGGGGGGGGCAGAAAGATCGAAAAAATTCGCATTTATATTAAAAAAAAACTGTACGCCTTTCAACAACTTTTTGGGAATCTGTCCGAAAATAGTAGCCCCCTCCCTACTACTGTCCTGTCTCGTACAAAATTTAGTGTAGGGGGCCTAATGATGAGGTCTTGCCCAGGGGCCCAAAAAGGCTAGTTACGGCCCTGCCAGTGGGTAATAGTATATCTTAGCCTATTTATTTTAGATAAGTTGAGAATCACTGCATTAGAAACTTTCATACAATGCGATTCAAAAATAATATTCAATGAAAAAAAAATCATCTCCGCCTGATTTAAATTACAGGTTTCCGAAGAAATAATAACAATTCAGAAAACGTTTATTTTTGATGAATTAAGTTCATGATGTATTTGGGATTTTAATAATTTCGAAATCTTCTCTTAAATTTCAGCGTCAAATTAAAAATGAAGCCTTAAGTTTTGTTTTTCTATTCAATGTAGTCTTGATTTTTTTACTTCTGTTTCAAGAATAAATATTAATAAAGCATAAATATAAATAAAAACAATACAAAGAATAAGTATTAAGCTTATGCTTTATTATATGTTGACATTTTTCCCGATTTCTTTTTTTATCAGATTAATATAAGTGAAAATAAATTTAATTCTAAATTAATTTCTTCATGAAATTAACGAAGACACTCAGGAAGGTTTTGAAATTGTTAAAACTTATTTTGTAATATTTCAAAATGGGCCGTAAACTGATTTCTTACCATTATTCTGGATGTTACTTAAGATTAATCACGAAAATGAGTTAGTTCCAAATACCTTATCTGTAGATACTCTTCATCGCACCTACGCTAATGGGATCATTAATTTTTTTTTGAAAAATAATTGCCAAAAAAAAAAAAAAAAATGAAAAAAATGAAAGAACAAAACACCTCTATTCAACAAATACACGCTTGTATCGTTGCTATCACACTTAAACCGTGGCGTCGGTAAACTGGTGCGCAGTAATTCTGCAAACAGCACGGGTGGTGGTGTGTTATCGAAAGCCAAACCCTAGGCGGTCGGCAGTCGGCAACGGCGAGTGCATATCTCCGCATATTGCGGAATGAACCTCCGGGGCACAATTAAATCTTCCGCATTATGGAAACCATGATTTATTGCCCATAAATCACGGGGAGGACCTTCCGTCTGCAATTTGTAAAATCTGGCCTTGATGTTTATCTGGGAGTATTCGCCGCCAGAAATGGATTGCAGATTAGAAAAGGCCTCCGCCAATCAAGTCGACTCGCCCGAGGAGAACGAACAACCCCCCACCCCCCCAAAACCCCACCCCGACAGGAATGCACGCGGACCTTGGGGAAGTTAGTGGAGAGGAGAGGGCGCAGGTCAAACCCTTTCCGTAATTGCACGCGACAACTTTCAGTGTCGGGGAAATAAGAAATATAAATAACGCTACGGAAATGAAGGATTTTTTTCCTTTTTTCCAGAGAAAAAAAGCATCTATGTAGAAGTGCCAAATTTTAAAGCATGCATATCTCGAAAACCTGCCATAGCTAGTAACCGATTTTTTTTTTCTTTAGAAAAAAATAAATAAAGAATGTGAAAAACACGGTACCTTTCTTGCTACGCTTCTCCCATCAACGGTTTTCCAGTTATTTCAGTTACTAACAGAGAATAATAAATCTGGTATACAAGGGTGAGTAATGGCCGAAAAATAAATAAAGCATCTTCGTGCTCACAGTCATACATATTCCATTTTAAATTAAGGGAAGTTACCGGAAGGAAAATGTTTTTTATTAGTGTACTTTCGAAAAACTTTAGCAGAAAGCGGAAATCAACTAAAAGAATTAAAATATTTCGAAAACTTAAAAACTTGAGTACTTGAGGTGCGTTTCTGTTCTTTACATCTAATTCGGTGATTTGTGTATGTCTCAAAAGCTTTTAATTTGTGTGAATATTATAAAATAAAAAATTCAATGAAAATCCATTCATTAGCAGTTGAGTTAAAGCTTGCAAAAAAAAAATAGCACTAATTTTTAATGCGATTTCGATGAAATTTGTTTTTCAATCAACTGCCTTGGTATTGCTGCATAGCAAGTTTCATAAAAATCGGTCATATGAAGAGTCGAGTTACAGAGAAAACCATGCATAGTCATAAAAGAATTGATGCATGTGCAAATCGGTTATGCAGCACACACAAACACACCGTGAAATAAAACAATCAAGAAATAATTGCTGTTATTTAAATAGGTACTCAGAAGCAAGAAGACAGCTCTTTAACCCTCAGTTCGTATCTGTTATAAGCTGGACAACAGCTGATGTACAGGATTCAAATCTCAAGTTGAAATGGCCAAGCCAGGCAAAACCAAGATGAAAATAAAATAATGTGATGGCTTCGAAATTTCTCGTCGATAATTTTTGCATAAAGCCACTATGTTCAATTCTTGTTCCACAGTCTGTTCTTCATTGTACCAATGTCTGGCTCAGCTAAGGAACATGATGTGTACATGTTCCAAGCAAGTACATTCTACTCACTACTAAGCATTCCAAATATCCCCATGCTGGTAAAGTACTGTATATTTTCCCTCAATTTCAATAATCTTACATTGTGTATCTTTATAAAAATATTCTTTCCTGATAATACAATTCGGGATAGAGCCCATATCTTCGAAGATATGAATGCTGCTGTATGTGTTCTATTTTTCGTGTTTTCTTGACAAGTCGTTTCACATTATATGAGAAGATCCAAGTAAGCAAGGAAAGGTGATCGTTATAACTACTACTCGTTATATACATTTGCATTTCTTCCCTACATCTATCACAAACACAGACATAGTTTAAAAAAAAAAATCAAATCGTGATTCCGTTAGTAATGCTTTTCTAATTTTGAATAAATAAATGTCTAATATTAGTTGACGAATTTTGCCTTAAACTTTTGCAAAAGAATGCACTGTTTATTCATTAAGTCATAATTTTTTTTCTCACTAAAATTGTTATTTTTATTCCCTTTTATTTTCTAGATACATAAACAGCTGCATTTTTCACACAGGACGAGAAACTTGAAACCTCAGAAGCAAAATTATTTTTGAATAATCCAAAAGTTCGTCCCAAGATTCAAAACGAGATATTCACTCAACAAACATGTGAGTGAAATTAAAATGACTAAAGTCATTAAAAGCTCATGTTAACAATTCTTACGTACTCTGGGGTATCATATCAGAACACGGAACTTTGATTAGCTTACCAGATTTTCTGAGAATCGAACATTTCTTCTTATGTCTTGTGTACATGGCCGGTTAAACCATTACGCCCCGGCTTCACGGAAGAAGAAGTCGACGAATATAACTAAATTCTGTCCTGTGACGTTTTGTGTGTGAACGAGTTGTAGTACCTTGGGCGATTTCACGGAAGAAGAAGAACGATTTTTTTTGGAATGTATCCTGGGATTGTGCTAAATATAAATGGGCAAAACAGCAAAGTTATTGTTTCTCAGCAAATCTCAAAAACGAAAATTATTTTTTATGTTATGCTTCGTCCATCTCAAGTCTTCATTTTATTATCTCGCCAAATTTCGATCAAAATTAATGATTCATCTTCGCTCCATTCGGTGGGTTTTGTTTTCACTGGACACGATGGCTGCCATGCTCAGAAGGACTTTCTTCGTTACTACCTAGATGTCAGAACAAGAGCAGCAGTACCGACTTGTGGATAACCTTGACGCGGGATTACTTACACCCCGGGTGGTCACCCGCAGATAAGAAACGAGAAAATTCGAAGAACTCAGTTGTAAGTCGTTCCGTGAAACCAAGGAATTAGGGGCACTAATTAAACTATTAGGGCTTAATTGTCTAGGGCGCCAAATTTTTTTCTGGGAGGTCAATTTTGCAAAAATTAAGCGCAAATAATAAATTTACATTAAATCATTTAAGATGTGATTCTCAATTTTCTTTTTTTTTTTAATTGCGTTGTGTTTTTTGTAGATATATTGCATTTATTGAATGAATGCAATGGGAAACAATTCTCTTAAAAAAAAATCACATTTGACCTTATATTTCCATTAATCTACGTTCAAAAGTTTACCATCCTCAAAAGTTATGTTTGCAGCACAAAGCAAACTCCAAAACTTTTTTTATTTATTCTTTTCAGACAGGTCTCTGCCAGAGCCCAATTTTGTTAGGTGTAATTCAGAGAATTTACCGATGGTAGATTCTGTAATGATTGTTAATGTTTTTGCTGGAAATGAAGGGTATGAAAACTGAAAGGTAATCAATACTACAAGGTAAGCATACAAAGATAAAAACTTGTTGATTTTTAAATATTGTGTCATGCTATGTATGAAAACTTTAATCGTTTTATTTATGCAATTTTAGATCTGAGAGAATTTCGTATGGCGATTCTGCTATAGGCTACGTTCAGCTGCGAAGAGATCACGGCTGGCGTGAACTTTTTGCGGGGCCAAAATGAAAAAAAAAACCATTTATATGTACTTCTAAATTTAATAATAATAAAATATATACCGAATATATTGTAAATATTAAACACTTTTTTCGCTGCAAAATCCGTAATTACAATCAAAATTCATGGACCTTCTAAAGCGCGAGGCCGGGGAACGAGCTGAACCGTAGCCTTCGAATACTGTATCGGCTACGAGGTCTCCGTTACTACGAAAGCCTCAGGCTGAGTCGCGCAAATCAGAAGCAAATGCAAATACATTTTTATACTTCAAAAGCAAATCGCTTCAAATTTAGTAAACAAATGAGAGAAATAAAAAAAAAAAACCTTTTTTGAACATGTGGCAAAATAAAAATTACTTAATTTTATCAGTTTAGCAATTAAAAGAGAAAAATACATTAAATCAATTTTAATTTTTTAAATCTTAAAAAAAACAAAAAAAGTATTTCAAAGTTATCAAAACACACGTTATCAAAGTAAAAGAATTTAAAAGTTATTTTTAAAATAATTTAAAAAGAAAATATAACTTTAAATCTTTTAGATATAAAACAACTCTCTAATTATCGAAAACGTAAATGGTTTAATTTTTCAATATTATTTTTGCTGCGCTTATCATTGCGCATTGTTCAGCTTTTTTTTAACGTATTTTATAGAAATGAACGATTTAAATAATTCCGAGTTCTACTTAATGCATTGGCAGTCACTAAAATATCAATCATAAGAAATAATTATTTTATTATTATTTAACAGCATGAACATTTATAAGAAACCTAAGTTTTGTAATACATTAATGTGATTTTGATAGACAAAACAACGGATTTTTCGGCGAACGGCGTCTCTCTTCTTTCTGCTTTCTTCGGCATAAAAATAAAAATTTTGTCTGGCGAAGTCACGTTTGTATTTTTGCACAGTGACACAATACAATATTTATAATATCTTTTAACTTCTGAAAGTTTCACAGACGCCTCATATGAATAAAGTAAAGCCCAAGTGTGTAAGATGCAGGTTGAACTCGCTGTCAAAGTTGGGGAACTCCGACGTCACAATCACGTGACCACGCTTTTTTGGAGACGTGTCCAAAAGCAAAAGTTTCAGCACAAATTTTTTTCTATTTAGAAACCATGTATTGAAATAAAATTTTATCCATGTTATTATTGTGTTGATTTCTCTCAGGAAATAATTTTAGCTCAATATAATAATTGTTCCCCATTGGAGAAAGGTAGAGTGGAAATTTCCTTGCATAGGACATCATCATTAGCGCCAGCGCTGCTGTCTGATATCATAACATTAAAAAAAAGAATTAAAAGATGGGATGGACTGGAAATAAAAATCTTATGCACTCTAGTATATTTCATTCCCTCGAAAGGTAATTGAGGCACTGTAAATTTCCGTAATAATGGTTGTAGAATTATTTTACCTGCTACCTGCTCTTAAATACAATGCTCGCTTGCAATCATAAAATGGTGGTCGATAACTATATCATTCCCAACCAAGTATTCTCTGTTTGCTCACAAAGTCGAAATCCGGTTTTAACCGCATACTAATTCTTTTATTAATTGAATTTAAACAATAATGCTGATTTTTGGTTAAGGGTTCATAAGTAAACCTACAATATAGTAGTAATAAAACCAGTAAGCTTTTCCAGAAGAATTAGGACCAGAAAATGGAAGGTTAGCATATAAAACAAAAATAGGTGCAATATGAACTAAACACATTCACTTATGCCTAATTCTATCTAGTACAGCACTTTTTGTTATGGGGTTTGTCTAAAGAATGAATTTTCCCTTTCACCTAGTATAATTTGGTCTACATTTATTTAGTTATTGTTTTCTGGAGTATTTTTGTTTCGGTGCAATACCCTTACTAAAGTTTGATCTTTCCCTTCTTTCCTCTGTACTGGATTAACAATGGTCTTATAATGTTACAGGATATCATTCAAAATTCCAACTTCTTCAGCACTAAAAACATTTTAAGATGTATCTTTCATAATTCAAAAGCAATTTTTTTTGTAATTATGTTTTATTTGTGTTTGCTTGCACACATAGAGGAGGTGAACAAATAAAATGAACACCTGTGAAACGAATACAAAATATTTATTAGTAGGGTATTGGCCTTTGCCTGAATTACAGCTTGTATCCAACATGGGATGGAAAAATTGAACAGATCATGCACAATGTTCAATGGAATATCCAGCCATCCCTCCTTCAGAGCAGTCTCTAGTTCAGAAAGTGTGGAGGGAGATGGAAACCTAGCATGCACTTTGGCCTCCAAAACACCCTACAAAGATTCGATTATGTTAAGATCAGGAGACTTAAAGGTCAGACGAGATGTTCCACTTTATATTCAGGCTCATCGAACCATGCTTGGAAACATTGAGCAGTGTGAATGGGGGTGTTGTCGTCTTGGAACAGAGGTCGTTCACCAGGGAAGACACTCTGCAGCTTAGGATGGAGATGATCATCCAGAGTTCTGAGGTAGTGCTGTGCTCTATTATTTCATGCAGGAATACAAGCAGTCCCAGACCAAGCCAAGATATCGCACCCCACACCATCACAGCGATCCATGCTTAAGAATAAGAGTAACAGTAGGAAGAAGGCAGTCAATAAGGCAGGCTTCTGTGGGAGTTCTCCATACATAAACAAGTCCAGTGGTATGAAAAAATGTAAAGGAAGATTCATCAGACCAAATGATATGGTCCTCACTGCTGTTGTGTCCACTATCTGTGCTAGTGGCATCACTGCTATCGTTTCAACGCATTATGCAGTGTCACCAATGGTTTTGAAATCGCCACTCTACCATGAATGTTTGCAGCCTACAGTTCCCGTCAGATAGTTTTGGTCCTGGAGATGGGTGTTCATCTCAAAGGTTATCTGGAAACTGTTGTCTTGTCCTGTCAGGTCACTATTTGCTTCAACACCTGTCTATCCCTATCGGTGAGCTTTGACTTTCGCCCACTGTTCTCTTTCACAGATGACATCTTACCATGTTTTGTGTAGGCATAACAGTTGACACAGTGCTTCTCGCAACACCCACAAGGTTGACTGTTTTCGTCACTGAAGCTCCAGCAAGGTGCACTCCAATGATCATACCTCTTTTAAAGTCTGAGAGGTGGCACATAAAAGGTGTTTCACTGCTAGCACAAGTTTCACATGCAACCTGTATGACTGCTGCTAATCGACTGATATCTCTGCCTTCACTAGGTGGCAGGCATCTGTTCTACATGGTGTGGCTCTGCTATACAAATGCAGTATGGTTTATTTTCATATGGATGCTCATATTATTGTGTCCACCCCCTGTATTTCAGTGTGAAATTTTAATTGGGCAAAAGCGGCAGATGCTAAACTACGTCTGGAAGAAGATATAAAATTCAGAACAAGTCATTGACAGGAAGAGAAAAATCCAAGCCCTTGTTGACATTTCAACCAAGGTTCAGGCATATTAGCAGAATGGAATGCTACTATTGTCATAATGAACTGTCTTCATCCCTATTCTGATTTAGCATCAAACTACAATATTGCCAGGCAATATTTCCACCATTAACTTATGTTATCAATAGATACAACAGCTGCATTATTTTATTTTTTTTGTTTGAAGCCATCAGTAACCTTTCTAGAAGAATTTTCAGCTAATCAGTTGTTGATTAATAGGGCTGCTATGATGATCAACTGAATAATTATAGTTTAGGCAAAAAAGGGTTCTTCATCTTACATTTACCAAAATTAGTAAGGACACTGAATGACACATTTAAGTTTTCCTCATTCTAAGAAGAGTTGTTTTCAAGTTATTGTGATTTACGGCATTTTACATGTTAACGCGTGTTTTGATTCCAGCTTTTGACCTGTAAGTTCAACCTGTATCAAAATCAACAAGAATCTTCCTTTCCATAGCTGAAATATTTACTAAAGTTCCAGCTTCCTAAAAAGATGGTTTTTGGATATTTTAATTTAAAAAATTGTTATCCTTGATGTGCAGTTTAAAAACAAAGGATAATGTCATTTGCAATCCTATCAGCCACAACACTGAAACCAAATTGTACTTTTGCATATTGAACAAAATGATAACTCAGAATCAAGAAAAACAGCTCCCTAGAACAAAGTAGCAATGCTATATCAATGCTGTACCATGTTATATACCAGGCTGTTTTAGTCAAACTGTGATAGGAGAGTAACTTGGATATACTACCAGATTGTACTGACATGAAACATATCCATCACTTTTCTCAAAGAATAAAGGAAACAGTTCATAAAGCGATGTGGAACTTTGTTGAAGAATTTTTCTTGAACCATTTAGACAGAAGTTTCTATGCACAGGACACAGAAAATTTGATGGCAAAAATCATACAATATACAATACATACATACCTACCTATACACAATACAATATACATACAATATATCGTCTTGATGAATGAATGGAGAAGTAGAAAGGAACAAACTTTGATATTCCTCATTGAAATGAGAGAATGGTAGGCTTTCTATATTTATTTTCTGATAAATTACAGCCTAGTAACATAATTTTAATGACATCTTCAATACCCATACAGTATTGTGGCTTCAGATATATCTTCAGTATTCTTCAGCATTTTTTGTATTTTTAATAATAATTTGGGATATTAAAAATTTGATTTAATTCCTTGCTTTTAATAAAAAGGATTAATGAAAAAAAATCTACTACAATCTCGACTATTAAAAACACAAATAATTTAAAATTATCTAAAAATGTCGTCACCACGTTTCGAACCTTCCGCTTATTTAGGTTCTTTTTCAAGTGTACCCTTTGTTAAAAAAAAAATACAAGCGATCCTCTGTGCACGGATTCCTTGTGATGAATGAAAAAAGAAAAAAAAATCTACTTAAAATAATAATTGAAAAAAAAAAACAAAAACAACAAACATCTTAGCAGGAAGCCTTTGAGCTTTGCTGAGACCATAGGATATCTGTGTTGAGATTATTAGACTCTCATTAGAAAGCAGACTGAAAGCCATACAACGGGAATTTGTCTTTCTTCTCATTGACCTTTGATTCTGATGAGAGCCTAATAAGCTTGAAAATACATAACTATTTAGGGTCTCAGCAAAGTTCAAAGGCTTTCTAATTTATGAATGCTCATTTTCAATCATCTGTTAAAAGTTTCTATGTTTTCTTATTTCTCCCACCCCTTTTTTTTAATTCTGTGGATAGTAAATGTCTTTTGTTGCAAGCATTCAGTTGTCCGAGAATTTGATTTCCACATTTTGTTGTTATATTTCTTTTCTTTATCCTATGTTTATGAACGGTGATTTTTGTTTTTTATGTGAATAATTTTAAGTAAAACTTTCATGAATCCTTTTCTTAAAAAGTGAGGAATTAATCAATGTATTAACAGCAAGTTCAAGCCATCTTACCTTTCCCAATTGTAGAGAGTGACATTCATCATAATGGCTCTGAATACCAGTCCGCTTTGCAATAGTATGCCTTCAGCATCTTGTGGACTTCCACACAGCAAAGCCATTTCTGCCAATCGGGCTTCCTTTATTGGGATCTCTTTGATCTGTTGTATGAATTCCACTTTATCTGCCTGAAAATCAAATTCAGATCGCTGTGATTAGCAAAGCAAAGGTATACTCAAGAAGATACTTAATTATTCAAATGATTAAAGAAATTTGCAAATAATCTTTCTTTGATCTAATATGATAAGTTATATTATTTATCAACTTTCAAAATAAACGTTCTTGAAACCTGACTTGCATATTTATGAGAAAGAGATGATTTAACTTTAATTACTTCAAAATTTCTATCTTTGGAGTTTCTGTGTTGAAAATCTGTACATAAATGCCAAAAAGTCTGTTATTTTATCATTTTATTTTTTCAATTATAATATCTGCTGTAAATATTTTTTTTTTTTTTTATGATCTTTTTGAAAAATTTAGTAAATCATCAAATACTTAAGTGGCCAGAATCCAATTAATCTTAATCACATTAAAGCATCTGCAGACATTAAAAGGACCAATAAGCATATTAATTTTATTTATTTTAAGAAATTGACTGTTTTGTTTCTAACATTTTTTATGGGAATTTTTGTTACCTTTTCTTTTCATGTTTAATTTCTCAACATGAACCCATACTGAAAAAGTTTAAAAGATGAAAGTTAGCACATCTCTTGCCCTCACACCTGCATACTAAGTTTCAAGATGATTTGTCTAATAGGGTAAAGTGACCAATTACTGGCACCAACTTTTCAATTTTTACTGTTAGCCTTTGTTATGAAGTGAACTTTGAGGGTTATGGGTTAGATCTATTGAACTTGTAAGAATTTGAAATAATTAATACAGATTAGAATTAATTATAACCAAAAATAAAAAAAAAATTAAGTTGACCAAACACTGGCACTTTTAGTCTTAATACTGGCACATCATGTCTTTATTCTGGCCCCTGCCAGTAATTGGTCAACTTTGTTATACAAGCCTTTAATAGCCTACACTTCATCTTAAATATTAGCAATGGATAATTCCTAATTTGATTGTAGCCCACTTTTTTCATATTTATTTTGTAGAGGCCTAATTAATGTTTCAGAATTAATTTTAAAACACTTGTCAAAAAGATCTCCAGAATTTTTTTTCTTTTGGTTTAAAACCAAATGAACATAAATACTTTAGGAATAAATCTTTACAATTTGACATATAATATGAGCTATAACAGGCTAAATATAAATGTTATTTTAAAAAGTCAAACAAACTGAGGGATTTACAAGTCATGTTTAAGTCTGCACGGTCACTTTGTGCTTTTATTTGTTGTGGGTTTCTTTGACAAACTACATGATTTCTTTCCTATTTCTTTTTTGGGGGGGGGGTCTGTGGACTGTTTAAGCCTCAGCCCTCTTTCGTTTTCTTTCTTCTTTTGCCTTTTCATTGTCTTCCTTATTTTTCAGTGCTTCCATTTACACACATTAAATTAAGATTAAAAATTAATTTATAAAACTGCAACATGTACATGTTTAATCGAATGAGCGTGGATGTCATCAGTAAGAAAAAGAAAATTAAAAATCGACTAATTCAATACATATTCAAAAAGAGGAAGCAAAGGAAACAATGATTCCACTTGTGTCTGGTAGGGGAGTCCAGATTGGTGCTGATTGGTTCGCCACTGGAATGTTCCATTTGGGATGTTGGGAGCCGGGCTATTTTCAGTACATATGTAAAAAACTTTCAAAATAGGCCAATAAAAACACATTATTTTAAATAGGTTTAAGTTTATTTTTTTTTACACTTAAAACAACATACGATGCCAACTCGTCACAATAACTTCAATAAATACAAATGCAAACCTATTTTCGTTACCTTTTGGATATAAATGTTACCATGCCCAAGAGAGAATCGAACCATCGAACTTTAGATTAGTAGTCTGACGTCCTAGCCGCTGGACCAAATATTAGGTTACTATGGTCGAACGACCATGTTACTTTGGTCGAGCGGCTAGAGCGTCAGACTTCTAATCTGAAAGACAGCTGTTCAATTCCTGCTCCTGCATGCTGGCAATTAAGACCAAAAGACTACGGAAATTGGTTCGCATCAAGATTTGTTTACATTTAAAATGTAGACTACCGAATAGCCTATCAATATTTGTAAATTTTCCAAAATAATATTCTAAATTTAGGCGGTTCAGGAAAACTAGCACATTAAGTTGTTTGGCTTCGTTTAAGGTTCAAAGAAATTAACTAAAAAAAAAAAATATTAAAAAATGCATAGGCCTAACAGTTGACTGTTAAGTGTAGGGCAAGCTTATGCAAATTTAATTTGCTGTAGGCTACACAAATGTTTTAAGAAAACCTAGAATAATCACAATTAGCTGACATGTCTTTATTCTGGCACTGCCAGTATTTGGTTGATAGTGGGTGCCAGTAATAAGACACGAGATGCCAGTTTTAGGTCGACAAGTGCCAGTATTAGGTCGTTTTACATCTCACAAAGTTTTTTATTTTCTCTCATAAATAAACATAAGCTATACAAAACACAGTTTGAAATCGTAAACTTTAAACCATGAATTATATACCCGCACTGCCGATTCTTTCTTTTTGCTTCTCAGTAGTTGCCATTTGTAAATTTTGAAAGTCTTCAGAGTCAGCTTGTAAGTCCCGCCGAACTAAAACTTGAAACACAGTATGAACGGTAATGCAACACCACCTAGATAGCATTATTGCCTATAAAACGCTTTCTCTTAAGAAAAAAAAAGTTAGCTAACTATGAAACCGAAAAATATCAGCATTTCGTGAGCGCTGTAAAACAATAATTCAGCCAATAGCATTGCAGCTGAACCAGTTATTACGAAGAGTGCAAGTATTTGGTCAGGTGCCAGGGTTTGGTCACTTTACCCTAGTTCAGAAAAACACTCACACTCTTTGACTGATTCAATAAGCCTCATTTTGTAGGAAACAGGCTAAAAATAAAAACATTTGCCAAAAATAGATTAAATTCACAGTCTTACATCTAATTACGTTTATCACACTAGGCCCCCGTGTACAGATTGATCGATACAGATGTTTGAAGAAGAGATATGTTAAGATGAATGTTAGATGAAGTAGAGTTCGGGGACGTAAAGTCTCTGTCTCTCTCTCTCTGCCTGATGTCGTTCAGCGTCTAACCTCTGTCTCTCTTGTATCTCTTTCGTTGTCTCCTCAGCTCTTGACCGTCTTTTACGTTCGGCTTCATTCTTTCAGTCCAAATCTGTCTGTTGTGCTCATTTTAATCGTTTCCTCTCAACATCTTTGATAATATCATTTATAATATGTGATGTATGAAAATATACAATCAGCCCGTGTTCTTAAATAACAACCAATATACATTCCTAACCTTATTTACTGTTAACAATTTGGCTTGGCGAGTCTTTGAATTTACAGTAAGTTGAGTTTACTATAAATAGGTTAGAAATTTATATTGGTTGTTATTATTTAAAAGCACGGATAATCCAAGAAGAATCACTTCCAATGAAAGCGGTTATGATTTGTTGAATAGTTGAGCAAATAGTGATATTTTTGAATGAACTCATTATTTGATAGCGTGCCATTGTTGACGGAGAGAAGTGCAACATTTTGAAGTTCAACAATGCTCATTTTGCATTTGTCGACTTTCTTGCAATAATGAAAACTGAACACCCGTTTCCATTGTTGCACTACCATTGTAAATATTGGAAATCACAACAATTGCGCCTTTTGCATTTGTCGACTTCCTCGCAAAAATGCAAGAGGAAACACCGCTTTCCATTGGACAGACAGAGAAATAAAAGATTTTCGTAATATATAGATTAAAGTCCCAAATTTAAAAGGATTACGTTGCATTGTTAAACGTAAAGAAATCCAGAAGAAATCAATTGTATAACATCTAATACGCTTTTTCTATAATTTTTTTTTTTATTTCGACGTGGAGAAATTTTCAAATACATATCTTTTCCATAAATATGAAAGCCGTATTTCAAAGAGCTCCATCACTGATTCAAAAGTTATGGGGAGGAGACATACGCATATATGAACAGATTAACTTAAGTTTTATATTAAGTTAGACTTAAGTTAGGAAAAATGTTTTATATTAACTTAAGTTTGAAAAAAAAATAAAAAATAAAAGCGCTTTAGAGAAAGTCTTTGGAAATTATTCATTAGTTCAAAACCACGAATTATAGAGAATTATAAAAAAAACTTCAAGCTACAATTCAAGCTAAAACTCAATTTCTATTCTGACATTAAAAAAGAAAAAAAAGAAAGAAAGAAGGAAAAGAAAAAATTATCTCCTTCCCCACATCCCAAATATTCAACGAACAACATTTTCAGGAAAGTAGACTTTAAGTTCTATCACAAGCTTTTTGTTTTCTAATTATATATTTCATATTCATCAACTTACTTCATTTATTGCAGCATAGGCGACTTCTGCTGTATTTAGATCCTTTGCATAGGCAGCCATACCAGCAAGACAAGCCCATAATGCATCGTCCTATAAAATATTGTAGAAAAAAAAATACGTATTTTATAAATTTAGAGCTACAATTTAAGATAATAAACAAGTATTGTAATAACAATAATAATAATAATAATAATAATACAAAAACTTCAAATCTCTCTAAGTATATACGTCTATTACACGGTAACAATACAACACATGTTGTAACACTTGTTGTCGTGAGCATCAGTCGTCACTGATACCCAAGTTATTTTTGCTATTATTATTATTTACTTTTAAGACAATCAATATTCAATACGACTGTTCATTATTTTAAAATGTAAATAATCTATTAATACCAGAATGGAAACCTTAAAATGTCGGTTTGTAGTGAACGAATTCAAAAACTGTTTTGAGTGTCGGATGTAATTTTTGTTATTCAAAACAGGTTCCATCTGCATCTATGCAATCTTGCCAACGCTGCTATAAATTCCTTTCTTGTACATATCAGTGCTTTGGCGTTGCAGGAATCCTTCAATGTCCTTTTTGAGATCACAATCTTAAAGGTATCTCCCACCCTTCAGAAACTTGTTCATATGTCTGAATAAGTGAAAATCTGTTGGCGAAAGGTTCGATGAATAAGGCGGATGATGCAAAATCTCACATCCGAGTTCGAGAAGTTTCCTGCGGGTGTATTCTGCTGTATGCGGTCTTGCATTATCGTGAAGCAAAATGGGATCTTTTCGATTGACCAGCTTATGCTATATCTTTCCTAGCTTCTGGTGCATTTCAGTCAGTTCTGACACGTACATCTAGCTCTGATGTAATGGTTTGTCCCTGGGGAAGAACGTTCCAATGGTAATTCTAGTCGTGAACCACCTTACGGTCAAAAGAAGTTTTCGTGGGTGAAGAGACGGTTTAGGAGTTGCTGCCAATGGCTCGTTCTTATCCAACCAAGATGGTCTTTACCGAAAACCCTACACATGTTCCCCTTCACTTAAGCTATGCCTCGTAAGGATTTCCATTTTTGACTTTTTTTCTACTTCGATTTCTATAGTTGGCCGAGAACAATCTCTACCTCTAAACCCCACTGGCTGTTAATGGCCTGTTGTGATATCCTTTAATCTTTTAATTATCTGGATTGGATAAATAAGATTTGCATTTCGATTTTTTCAACTTGGTTACCATAATTTTCCTATATAACATAAGCAAAAAAAAATCAGTAATAATTGCCACTGGTATATTTCATCTATCTTGCATTATAGATGCTAATAAAATGTTCCAAATCAAATACTGAATGGCTGACGACTAACTTACTTTAATGAAGCGGCACAAGCGGGTGGCATCATCCCATTTTGAAGCTGCAACGTAACCGTGAAGTATAGCAGGATACGGTGAAATAGGAGTGCTCACTAAGGAGCCATCAGCACGTCGAATATTGGCCAGACTCCCCAGAAAGCTCACGATTTGAGGATTTTTCCCGAATTCACTGGAAATAAAAAAAAACAAAAAAAACAACAGATTTTAGAAAAAAAAGTAGATATTGTTAATGGAGTTTAGAGAACTTAAATACTTAGAAAAATGCAAATTAGGATATTTCAGTATCTCGCACTCTCTGCATCTACTAGGCGCTTTCTTAAAACTTATTGAACCTAAGGTTCCGATAAAGTGGTCTTTTGGAAATTGGAATCTTCGATAACTTATAATATCTTGAATACTATTGTAATTAAAAATCTAAAAACTTTCTATAATAACATTGAAAAAACATTGAAGTTTCAATTATTAAAATTCTTTTTAAATTATTATTGATAGTTTTAATAATAATAGCAACCAAACTTCCGATAAAAAAATATTTTAATACAAACTTTTCAGAAGATCTATCAATAATTTTTTATATTAAAACTTTAAATATAATTCAGAATATAATTTTGTTTTTCTTGTCGGAGACATTTTCTTATTTTGTCAATACTTTTTTTTTAAAAAAATAAAATCATTTCAAACTTTAGGAATTTCAACTTCGAGAACTTTTTTCAGCTTTCCTACTAATTTTTATTGAAAAATGGCTGCGAGAAAGTAATAGCATTTCTGAATCTTGTAACAATTTTTATTTGTGAAAGTATGGTATACGATAAGCTTTTGGTTTTAGATTTAACTGTTACCTTGAAGGAGACTTAGATTGTCAAAAACTCGTAGACAAAAAAGCCAAAAGAAATCCATAATTGTATTTTGAACTGTGATCCATAAAAGATAAATATATTTAAAATAATTTTAATGAAAAAAAAAAAGTATAAGAAAGAAAATAAATTAAATAACCAAAACATTCTCAAAAATTGAGAGAAAGTTGATTAAGTCCTAGAACACATTCTCCAACAATTGTAAGAATAAGAAATATAAAAATACTGTGTTGTTGTTTTAACTTATTCCCAGATCCATTTTCCGGATCATTAGTTACAAAGCTACACTCTGTGATAGGGATAAAGAATGCTGCTGTCGTTTGTGTAACTATCCAAGACGCACCTGTAAAGTGACAGACTTTGCTTCTTAAAGAAACAAACACTGAAGAAGAAAGATCCACATCGCGATTCAAACCCAGTTTCAAACGTATCAGTCTTACGGACGTCGCTTTGATCACAAGGATGTGCCTGAACGGCAACATAAAAAGAAACAATTTTAACAAATATTTTTTAATTGAAGATAAAGTGGTTGTAAAAGAAAAATCCTACCATTTCGATGAAACTGTGTTTATATATTTCCTTTTCGCTTTACCCATACTATATGTCTCGTATTTGTTACAGCTCAGAAATTCTTTACAAAAAGATAACTTTTGAATATCCTCATTGCAGGATCACAGGTTGATTAAAAAAACAAGGTAGGATAGTGATTAGTAAACCAATCCCAGTGCTTCGCAACGGCTTCTGAGTCACCTTTACTTTAGAATAGACTGCGCCGGGGTGGTCTAGAAAATGCGCGCGCGAAGTCTCTTTGCGACCCCATGCTATCTTACCTACCCCTATTTATATGGAATAATCGTCATTCTTAACTCAAACCTTGTTAATACACTGAATTCCTAATAATGATTTAAAAAAAAAAAAAAAAACAACTTAAGTTGAGAAACTGAAAAGATTTAAAATGGGGAGAAAAAAATAACGAAAAAGCGCTTTTCACACAACGCGATCATGGCAGCGCCGCCAGGATTTTTTGGCCGCGCGGCCCAAGATCGCTTGCTTTACACACGAAGCGACCATGGCAGCGCGGCCAAACACTCCAACAATCGAAGAAGCTCATTAAAGGGATTCAAGCAATTCAGACGACTACAAACCTTTTATTTCTTTTATATATTTATTTTACCAATGCACTTGAACTTCTGAAAATTTAAGTATGAACTCGTGAAGCATCTGGGATTTCTATTTTCTTGTTTTTAATTTTCAAAATATTCTATAATTAATTAAAATTCAAAAAGGCAATTTTTTGGGAGTTATCGAGGTAGTACTCGATATTTTCAACTTAAAAAAACTTAACGAACACCTAAATGATAAAAAAAATTCATAAAGTAATGATTTGTGTTTAAGATATTTCTCATAGTTAGTTAGTTAGTTAGTTAGTTAGTGCAACAGTTAGGCATAATTTTTTAAAAATTAAAAATTGTTTGAGATTAATTTTTCTTATGTGCTATCAAATAATCATAATAAAAAAGTTTTCATTTAAGACTTTCTAAATATCATACAGATTCACTGAATGCTGCTCGTTTTCAAAAATAAATGTGTTTTGAGGCATTTTTTTTTTAGAAATAAATTTTTTTAAGCCATACTTTCTTCTAATCTCCTTTCTACAAAATTTGCATTTCAATAAATAACATACAACATCTTCTTCAAAATTATATTTTTAAAAATATATTTTGACGAAGATGTTGTATGTTATTTACTGAAATAAATTTTTGTTAATTCTATTTAAAATCCGTTTACAAAAAAAATGTTTTTTGTTCATAAAATAATATTCACGATAAATATGAATTTTGCAGTGTCAAAGTCCCCATTCTCTAGAGTAATTTCGTTTTAATCGTGTTTTTCAACACTTCTCAAAGCGAAAATGTACAGAAACAACCTTCTGGTTGCAACGAAAATCGCGTCTCGTGTGAAAGGCTCCACTGAAATCTATAGAACGGCCTGGCGGCGCGAACGTGGCGGCGCTGCCATGGTCGCGTCGTGTTAAAGAGCACTAAGAATTGCCCATGAGGGGATCGAACCCACGACCTTCGCATTATTAGCAACGCTCTAACCAACTGAGCTAACAGGCCACCTACAACATTCAAGAAATCCTAAAACAGTCGCTTCCTAAGTATCTACTTTAAACAACGTGATACTAATTTTAGAGAAAATAAAGTAGTTATCAAAATCCCAATTCTAAAGGATTACATAACCAATATTTCATAATGTCATAAGTTGAGAAACTGTGAAAAGATTTAAAATGGGGAGAGAAAATTGAAGAATAGGAATGGCCCATGAGAGGATCGAACCCACGACCTTTGCATTATTAGCACGACGCTCTAATCAACTGAGCTAACAGAAGCCGTTGCGAAGCATTGTGGGATATGTGTCTACAGACAGACAAACCGGGGATATTAGGCGTCTTTCAGAAGCCTAAAAAGTAAGAAGTAACATTTTCATTTTTTTCCCCTCTGCAGATATGTAGTAATAGAATTGAATGCAGAGTATTCTGGCCAATTTTGGATAGGAATCCACACCTATTGATAAGTGCCAAAATCAATAGGATCTTTAATACAGGACAAACAGTTTTCTGTTATCCTATTCACAGACGGGAGAAGGGATAAAACGATAGACCTAATCTGTCTTGATTTCGTGTTAGCTACGGGTATAAAAAGTATCTAGTCTGTACGTGAACTTAAGCTGTACACAGTGTGTCGCAGATCGACAGCATTTGCTTCACACCACGGGATTCCTTATTTAATATGCTTCAAAAAAATAAATAACTTTTTTGGATCAGACTTATACTTTTCGAGATAATCGAGGTTTTCTGCAGCCGAAAGGATAGTCGAAAAAGGGTGATCGCAAATCAAAAACTTGGAAAGAATGAAGATAAAAATTGGCCTCGAATGACTTTCCTTTAGTTTTTTGTGTGGGACTGACGAGTATTTAAAACAAAACTCTGTCATTTGATTCTCCATTTGGTAAGCTACAAAAAAAAAGCTAATTCAAATAAATGAATCCAGCCCACGGTTCAAATGGTATGACCCTCCAAGTACAATCGCCTCAACGTCAGTATCTACATAACGTAATCTGTATAATGTTAGCTTTCAAATGATACCTAGAATATTTTTTATCACTGAATCGCCTGTCGAGATAAATAGTAATGTTTCCTTTCCGTACGCAGAACCTCGATTTTCTCGAAAAGTATATCTCCGATCAAAAATCGTTATTTACCTTTTTTTGCATCATATCTAATGAGGAATCGCATGGAGTGTTGCAAATTCGGTCGATCTGCGACACCTTGTATAGTTCATATTATCTGTGTTTGAATGTTTTCATTTACTGGATAGCAACAATCAAATGATCTGGTCAATTTTGCAAAGTGTTACTCTTCCGCTGTATATTTTGTTGCAACAGAACTGATGTCTTCAAATTTCTTCTTGATTGCAGTCATTGTTTCACGTTGCGAAAAAACTACATTCCTCATCAAAATAAACGTCTTGCTGCAGAGATAATGCCCTTCGACTCATAAATAAACTGAATCATGGTCACACATTGTTTTAACGTCAACCAGAACGCACCACTCCCCCTGCCTGTTATTGTGAATTATCGCACGGTCACTAACACGCGTTGAATGTTTCGTACTGACGTCAGGTGCATGCCTAATGCTGTACACATGTGAACATTCCAGTGCCCGCTTTGTATTAAGATACTGTTATTCTTGAAAAAGCGTACAACTGCTCTCAAAAATGGCTCCCAGGAAGAAGTTGCAGGATTGACCGGATCCAACTGATACACCTCGTATTTGTTACCTTGTATTAAAATATCAGTAGCATGTGGATGAGCCCCTGCTGAATTCTATTGTAATAAGGTGAACTTAAAAAAAAAAACTGCTTAACTTATAGAACTTTAAGAAATTAAATCAAATGCCTAAAATTCAAAACTTTTATTTACAGTATTATTGTTTTCCTAATTTAAATAAATACTATTTTGTTATAAGCCTAAATTAAACTAAGCGTCAAAGTGATTGCCACTGAACGAGACAGTGATTGATGGAAAAAGAGGAATGTTAAGTGTTGTTTTATGGCGCCATAGGTTGCTGTTTTTTTTTTTTTTCACTCACTTGAAGTTGTAAGGTAGAACAATAAAATTCAACCACATAAACATTTTCTTGTTAATGTTTTTTTTTTCCTCAATTTGGTTTCAAACTTCCTCCTACCCATTCCACCAAATCCCGTTTTGGTTTTAGACACTGCAAATTAAGAAGAATACGAATCGACTAGATAATACATGAAACAATTACTTTAAATATCTCTTTCAAGTTCTTTAAATTCCAACATACGAAAGGTGTTATCTGTTCTCTGCAGTGTAGCAAGTTTGGATGCAAGTACATAGGCGAAACTGGTCGTGCCTTGGAGGAGAGGGTTGATGAGCACGTTTGGGCTAGAGATAGAAGGGATACGGCTTACGCTACGGTCCGCCATTGCTGTGATTCTCGATAGTGCGGCTAACCTTTTTCTGAGGAAGTGCAAAGAGTCGGTCCTCATATCTGTCCCGAATGACTGCTACAATGATGGCCTTTCCATCCGGAATGTCAAGCAATATTCTTTGACAAAGAAGAAAAGAAGAAAGAGAAGCTAAATTAGTGTGTTTTTTTTTTTTTATATATATATATTTTTTATATTTTTCTTTTCTTTGACTTTGGCCAACTGTGGACCATGGGCTAGCTCTACCTGACAACGTCAGGGTGAGGCTAGGAAATTCAAAAAGGGGGACGAGATTTCACATCTCGTCCAGAAATAACCCTGAGATAGTAAGTCCCAGGGGAGAAACGGACGAAACACAGACGAAGAAAGAAACAGCCATGCCCACGCCGGGATTCGAACCCAGGTTCCAACACAACAGCCACACGGCAGACCGCCGTCTAGACCGCATGGCCATGCAGGAACGGCTTTTTTATATTTTATTTTTTTATATTTATTTTTTCTTGTTTTCAATTTCTCATTTATTATGTTTTCTTTGTTTCATCTCCTTTCGTTTTGTTTCTTTATATATATAAAAAAAAAAAATTCTATCCCCTTTTTTCTCTTTATTTTCTTTCTTTCCTCTTTCCTTTTCCTTTTTTATCTGTTCTTATTATTTGAGGCGCCTTGCCTCCACCAGGTGAAAAGCCATCTGTTTGTAAACAACGCCATGTGCTTGTGTTTGCAGTTTATCCAACGTTCCAATGATCTCCGCTAGATGTCTCCATCTTCCAGCCAGCTCCTATTGCAGTTCGCAGGGACCAATGAAATGGTTAACCCTTTTATTGGTCCGTTACGGTTTAAATAGAAGAGCTGACTGTCTTTCGAACTATCTCTCCTGAGGAAGCCACGTCCTACTGTGGTGAAAGCTAGGGACTCCTGTTTTTAACTTTTTTAAATTTTTAGTCTTTGTGTGCGGGCTGGATCAATTATTTTGGCACACGTTAAGAACTTTATATTAAATTCCAACATTTTGAATAAGTGGTCTACGAAGTTTTTAGCCATTGTGATCACTTATGCAATTTTGTATATTTTTTATTTTTGTTCCAGAAAGTAAATCCGGAAATAAAAATTTGTAAAACTTTCCAATATTGTATAATGAAAAATTCCAGGTTACTGTTAATGATCGCCCAAAAGAAAACATCCGGCCACAGTAAGTACTTGCAGCCTCGATGTGCACTGCCCTCTCATGGCGTTTTGTACAAATAACTGGGTTATTTAACAAACTTTAGGATTTATTCATGACAGGATGATCTCTCGAATGCACAGCGAGCCGCAGTATGTGGTCATTTCGACCAGCAGGTTATCTGACAGTTCAGCCTAACTTCTTTAGAAATTGATAGCAGTTCTTTTGTCTGCTCGTGTACAATAGTAAGACTGAAACAGGAACTCAATAATAAATACTTCCTCCAAAATTCCTAATATTTATTGATGTAGATGACATTTCATTCATATTCTGGTCAGGCTTCAACAAATCACAGTAATAATTACAGTTGCAAATCCCGGTGTTAGGGATGCATGAAAATGTTGGCAACTCGAAGCATTTTTTTTTTCTTTCACTTAACTCACAATACAGTAAAACCTTGTTAAGTCGTCACCCAAGGGACCAAATATTTTTGACGACTTAGGCGGAATGAGAATTTTTGAAAAAAACAAAAAAACAAACAAACAAACAAAAAAAAAAAAAACCTACAGTATTTTCATGAATTGCAGTAGGATTCGGTGAGAAAAACAAGATTTTCAGAAATCAATACATGCAAATGAATGAGTGAAAAAAAAAATACTTTTTATAGTTACCACATTTTAATCGTTTTAAAAGAAAGGCAATTTCTGTCTTTGAAATGTTCCAGCCAATATTGCTGGCGAAATCTTCAATGTTCATCTCCTTAGCAATTTCCAAAGCTTTTTCTTTGAGAATCACGGCAGAAATCGGCACATTTTGCGATCTGGAATGTTTTACCCATCGAACTAACACCTCCTCGATCTTGTCAAACTTCGATTTCCTCATTCTCTTTCTTTTATCTTTGCAGTCAGCTTCTTCAATTATTTGTTTTCATGAAAGAATATCGTTTAATGTAGTCCTGGGAATATATTGTTCTTTGGCAAACGCTGTTTTCGAAACATTTGATTTTTCAAAAAGTGCAATTAAGTCTTTTTGTTTTTCTTTAAAAGATAATGAAGTACGTTTTTGTTTCCCTGGCATGTTAAAAACGTAATCGAACCATGAAATTGCAAGAAAAAAATAATCCTTACAGCGGGGCTTACTCGCTATGAAATGAAGTCACAATCAGGAGCGGTCAAGAAAAACGTCTACACACTCGACAGAGTCTCAGCGAGAAGTATGCTTTGAATGATTAGGAGCGAGATTCCAAGAACCCAAATCCCCCGAAGGGGTAGGAAAGGAATAAAGTGACAGGCATGGTCGAAAATTCCCCGTAAAGGCTTGGCTTTCTTAAAGTGAAAGGGCGGGGCTGAAAAGACAGCGCGATGGCATGCAAAATGGAGAAGAAAGATGCTTTTGGCCATTTTTGAGGTTGACGAGTTATCCGGAGTAGAATTAAATTTGGTGACGGGTAAAGGAGGGTTATTTTACATTATTGTGTATGAGACTTTGTCGGGATCAAAGGAAAACGATGACTTAAACGGAGTGACGACTTATCCGGGTGACGACTTAACGAGGTTTTACAGTATCATTTATATCAAAATAATACAAAGAGATGCGAAGTTAACTGTATTTGTAAACAAACTGATGATAGCGACACCAGTTGATGGAAGTCGATCGGGCGATAGCATCATGTCGCTAAGAGTCGTTACTTCAGGAAGGTAACATTAAAAATATCCATAAATCCGAGGCGCCGTAACTCGGGTATGACTGTATTATTTACTGTCAGACCCAAGTTACGGTGCTTCGGGCTTATGGATAAGAAGTGGTTTTCTATCTGTGAAAAGTATTCAAGATATCTTTTTCGATTTTTTTTTTAATAAAAAAAAACCGATAGCTATACTACGATACTACGACATGTTAGGTTCCAGACGGGTGACGTCTGAAAGTGAAAATCGTCAGATTACGAAGCACTGTCTTTGTTTTTCTTCACTTATCGATGAATGAACTGGTCTGCAATCATGATAAACGTGCATAACAGCCTTCTGTTTAACTTTTATCTGTCACTATTAAGTTATTTTACATATTAATCACAAGAAAAAATTAAAATGAAAGTATTCACTTAATTTCGCTTAAGAGCGTTAACACAGATGCAGAGCATTTCGTTATTGTAAAAAAAACTGACGCCGAAGCGGTAGCGTCATGTCTGCCATTTTGGTGAATCAGCCATCTTCAAAACCGGGAAATAGTGGCAATTGAAAACTATCGTATAAGTGAAGCATCAGAAAGGGAAATGACGGGATGGGGTTTTGACTTCATTACATCGTTTATCATCTCACTGCCTCTTTAAGTTTACCAAGTTCAAATGCATCTATACTTTACAATGATAGTAAAAAATACTTTTTTTTCACTTATATTTTTCATGTGTAATTATTAAAAAAAGAAAAGAAAAAAAAAATAATCTTTTCATTTTCAATTGAACAGAACAACAATGTAAAAAAAAGTCCTTAAAAATCTTAGCTATTTAAGTATATGGAATTAAAAATCGTACTAAAAAATTCATATCATATACAGTTTTTTCGCAAAATTCGTTTTTTCATTATGCATGTGTTAAGGTTACACACGTACAAATTTAGTTTTATTAATTTTTTTTTGCAGATATTTCACGAATTTGGTAATTAAAAAACAGCAATTTAGCTATTCGACTGTTCATTAACGGTTTACACACTAATTCACTTTTTTTGTGCCTTTCATAATTTTCATTATCACCCAAAATTACGTATTTTTGTCACAAAACAGCCAGAACCTAAAATCATTCATACTCTTGCGCTCCAGTAGCTTTTCTTTGAACTAAAATACAGTGCAACTTGGATAATTCGAACGTCTTTAATTCGAAATCGTGGTTAATTGGAAGATTTTTCTTAGACCCTTGAATTTCTTATTAAATCAATGTTAAAAAATCGTGGATAATTCGAAGTTCAACTTCCTTAATTCGAAGTTTTTTATAAAAAATTTCGAACCATAACGACTTTTCGGCGTTTCATCGTTAAGAAATTCGACACGTGACAACTAAAATCCCCTTCCCGCCACCGTTCGACACGTGACGCTTCAGACGCCATTCGAGCTTCGTGCTGTCAGTGTCACCATGTCTTTCAGTAAACCACGCACGTACAAGAATTTACGTTCGCTGAAAAGGTCGCCGTCATTCGCGAGGTGGAAAAGGGTGTGAAGAAGAAATGCCAAATCGCCAACGAGTACGGGATAGCGCCGAATTTCGTCGGTACATTGAAGGACAAACCAACGTAAGTGAAACTGTTTTCCGTTCACTAAACATGCTTGATGATTTTGCTAACCTTATGCAACTGAATTCTATAAAACAATCAGACATTGCACAATTTTTTGAAAAACTATAATTTTCTGTATTGAATGTAATATGTACTGTAGCTTACGTAATATTAATCTTTATTTTGTTTACATACATATAGTGTTTAAGTCTTTCATACCATGATCTTTCTGAATAAATATTTACTTATTGGCAGAATAATCTTTTCAAGCATTCAGTGGACCTGAAATTAAAGTTAAAAGATGTAACTTGTTTAATTCGAAGTTTTGTAGTGGTCCCTTCAGCTTCGAATTATCCAAGTTGCACTGTATTAGCTTTAGGTAAGGAAATGAATGCTTTGGGAATGATCCCTAATCAAAGAACGCTCAGTTCACATTAAGAAGTGTAAGTAAATAAGACATTTTCTTTAATTCTTATATCTATTTTCAGTCATAACATTTGTTATCTGGATTGCTTTTTGTAATAAACCTTTACCTGATTTACTTAC
Source organism: Thereuonema tuberculata (assembly GCA_023159025.1). Taxonomy (NCBI): domain Eukaryota; kingdom Metazoa; phylum Arthropoda; class Chilopoda; order Scutigeromorpha; family Scutigeridae; genus Thereuonema; species Thereuonema tuberculata. Next base: position 67,644,904 of record JAFIDM010010028.1, on the reverse strand, counting down.
ACTTCCTAATGTGAACTGAGCTTTCTTTGATTAGGGACCATTCCCAAAGCATTCATTTCCTAACTCTAAAACCACGGCCCATACAACAAAATGTCATTGAACATTTTCGACTCAAAATGACCTTTGGAACCAGTATCTCTTAGCTTTGTCTACTTACAAAGTATGTGGGCTATAACTGAATATGAACAATTTATTTCCTTCATTGCGTTGTTCATCAGAAAAGAGTAATATAGACAAGTGTGTTCTTCCGTTCAACAGTATCCAAAAGATCAAAAGATAACATTAAATAATAATTCTACGTAGCATCCGCAATACAACATTTTCAATCAAAAGGGGCTTAGTAATAAACTTTCTCCTTTAAAACCCATCTGAGGCAGACCTAAAAAACTCTTTTCTCTTTCACAGTTCTATTTCCTTTTTGTCTTTTGTTGTTTTTTTCTTTTTTAAATGCTAACATTTTCTGTTATTTTTCACATATCATCTTTCTTTTCAAATGGCATATATTTCAAAAACAAAGACAAGGGGGAATCATCGGTAGAGAAAGCGAGGGATGAAGTGGGAAGAGGGGGGGCGGGGGAGTTCAAAGCAAGCGTTCAACTTGTGATTTGTAGACTTCATAACGGAGAACTTTTCAAAACAAAAACCATTTCCACAGACTTTCTATTAAAAAAAGAAATAAAAGAAAGAAAATATCAATTTATTTTAAGCAGGTGCAGCATTAGACTTTCAGATAGGCTCTTCCGAAACAAAATACACTCCCACCCCAAAAAAAATAATAATCATTTTGGAAAGTTTCATTTATGTTTCCGAAGCAGCTTCCTCAAGAAGGACTCAAAGGAAGCATGGAAATTAATTTTTCTTTTTTTACTTTAAACAGTGGTAATTAATAAGTACAGAAATTTCATGTAAAATCATTTTCAATTAATGTTTTTTTTTCTAAGTGAATTTATTAATATCATAAATAACAATCTTAATTTAAAAGTAACTTTAAAAATATTTAATTTTTAACAGAAAAGGAAACAAGATGGACGAAGCGTACTTTCACCTAGTACATTTTTTTCAGCATAAAAAAAATCTTCCCACAATTTCTATATTGTTAATTTTAACTGTAATAACTTGTTACATGTATGAATCCGCTGCTCCTCAATTTAAGAAGCTGAGGTGCTGATTTCCGTTAATTTTTATTTTAATTATTTATTACATGGCAGGTGTTTTAAACATTCTTCTTAATAAACAAACATATTTATTAAGACATCCATCATATAATGGAGATAGAGAATGCAGCGATGGAGGTCAATTTGGGAGATGATGGGACAGAAACCAAAATAATCGTGAGATTTTTTTTTTTTACCTTGGGCCGTAAATAAGTAGGCCTATGGTATAGTTTATTGAGTCTATTTAAGAAAAATTTCCTTATTTGTCAATTTCTGATCACTTACTTTCTCCTGGAAATCATGACGTCAAACGTAGAAATGGCGTCAAGTTACTGTCAGTCAGAGGTTGGAAACAGCCAATCCACGGATATAATTTGGAACGTTTTTCAATATTTTCAGAGTCAGAATGATGAACGAACTCAGCAAATTATCATGACGAGATGAAGTGGTGAGTGTTTTAAAGAATGGTTATAGAGCAAGTGCTTCTAAATATTCTCGCCAATTCTATTAGTATAATGGACAATGCGCCGTATCATTCCGCTGAAATTGAAAAGGCTCCAACCAACAACAACAGAAAAGCCGAATTGATTGGTTGACCCGTCACGGAATTCCTCATGACACAATTAAGAGACGAATTTACTTTCAAATTTAGTAAGTGAAATAAAATAGAAATACATTCAATTCCAATTTATTTTTTAAAGTAAAAAAAAAAAAAATTAATAACAATTAATAAAAACATTTTCAATAAAATAATAATAATAATACAGTGTAACCTCCTTTAACGGACACTCCGAATAGCGGACACCTCTAATTAGCGGACATTATTGCGGGTCCCAGTCCCTTAAAATAGGACATTCCATGTTATCCACTCCGAATAACGGACACTCTGAATAGCGGACAGTTATTTTAACTGTAAATTTTTTTTTTTTTTTCGATTAACATTTCGACAAACACATCATGGTTGTATTTACATCGGTGTTCCCTATATTGATACATTGTATCGGTGTCCCATGATTCAATGCACAAATATGAGACCCTTTTTTCACTGCAGTTGCTTTGTAAATATCAATCCCTCGTAAAGCTATCCTATAAACGTGTTGATTAAATTTAGTGCGAATTAAAATGGCGCTAAAAATACAGAGATTGGCACTGAAAGTAAAAATTGATGTTCTTGAAGTTGCTGAAAAAGAAAAGATGTGCGTTGTCTTGCTGAACGTTTTAAAGTTGGAAAAACTCAGATTTATAAGTGAGCTTTTGAAGGACAAGGATGAGAATAGAAAAATGTGGATGGTGAATTCAAACGAAAATTCGAAGAATTTGAAGTTTCGTAAAACTGAAACAAGCAAAATCGACGAAATGGTGATAAAATGGTTCCGCTTTGCTCCTGCAAAGAACATTTCTACAAGAAGTGTTTTCCTTCAAGAAAAAGCCAGAGAAGTCTGTCAAACTTTGGGATTGGACTCGTTTAAGGTATCAAATGGATGGCTAGAAATTAATTTTCTATATACTGTAATTAATTTTATCATTATTTTAAGTAAGACAAACGGACTAGCACTCATTTAAACAGGAATATAGTAAAAATAATTTGCAATCGTTCATATTCTCTCATATCGCAATGATAATTGTAGAAATTTAATTAAGATTGTACGTAATTTTTCATTAAATGACATGCTATATAAGCTAAAAAATGAAAAAAAAGACAGTCCTCCCGAATAGCGGACACCTCCCAATAATGGACAAGACTTCCGGTCCCGTGACTGTCCGTTATTCGGAGGTAACACTGTAATAATAATAATAATAATAATAATAATAATAATAATAATAATAATAATACACTTAGGGAACATTTCCACCAAAGAGCAGAAGACTCCTCACTTCACTCAGCCATTGTCAAGGCTGACACACACCTCACACCCCTGAACCTCGAAAACTCTTCTCCAACACTCACCACCCCTGACACCCACACTCAGCAGCTGCGTGAATCATGGGCTCGTAAGGAACTCCATGGCAGACATCATCACGAACTCAGCCAGCCTCATGTCGACATGGAAGCGTCGAACAGATGGCTGACGAGTGGTGAGCTGTTTGGGGAGACCGAAGGGTTCATGATCGCAATACAGGACCAAGTCATCTCCACACGCAACTACAAGAAACATATTCTACACGATGCAAACACACATGACGACAAATGCAGGAAATGCCACACTACGCATGAGACGATCGACCACGTAATATCAGGCTGTCCCCTTCTCTCTCAAACAGACTACCTCCACCGACACAATCAGGTAGCATCGATCGTTCATCAACAACTAGCACACAAACATTCACTTATTAAGAGCACGGTCCCGTACTACAAGTACATACCACAAAGCGTATTAGAATCACCCTCATATAAACTATACTGGGACCGCCCCATTCACACAGACAAAACCATACATCACAACAGACCAGACATCACACTTGTTGATAAGGTCAACAAACAGACCTATCTAATTGATATTGCAGTGCCTATCAGCAAGAACATGCAGAAAACTCACGCAGACAAGATCAGTAAATACACTGATCTAGCACACGAGCTCCAGAAGCAGTGGAGGCAGGATCGAGTACGTGTTGTACCCATCGTTCTGTCTGCCACTGGTCTGGTGCCTCACACATTGCACCACAGTCTCAGCACACTAGGACTTCACAAAAACACTTATGCACAACTGCAGAAGGCTGTGGTACTCAACACTACACGCATAGTTAGGAAATTTATGGACACAAGCACACATCCCTAATCATTCTTGCACACATCTTTACACTTGGCAGTATGTGCTTTGGTCCTTGACCCGCCATATTGTTTTTGCTGGGGAAACCCAAGGTTTGAAACATAATAATAATATAAAAATGTATTCGTAACTGCAGAAAATACAAAACCAGACTTTTTTGTAATGTACCGATATATACGATTCAGTTACGAATTTTGGCAATAATGGCGCTGTTACGTCCTGGAAACATTAATCCGTAAGGAAATTAATCAAAAGCTTTTCTTTCGAGAACTGAACTTTGCCAAACATTAAAACCAGCCGTTTAGCTAAACAATTAGAACTATTTAACTATCATTAATTTGAATCTTCTTCAAGCTACATTCAATTTCTAGAACCATTAATTTAAAGAATTCTTTAATCTTCGTTGCCAAGAAACTTTCAAATCTCATTTCCTTACATTTAAATTTCAAGCCAATTATGTCAAACATTAACAATTATAAGCAAGTTGTTCTTTTGTGGTTTAGAAGTCGAACTGCAGAGTTGAATGAGAGCTTACAGTCGTTTTCTATACCTTATGGTGACTCTGCAAGTGTGTTAGCTCAATTTAGAAAGATGATCATGTTTTATTCTAATTTAAACACAACTAAGGAGTTACTAATTTTGCAGCACGAAGTGTAAACGTAAATTACTATTGAGGATCACAGTTACACCTGGTTTTTCGTAGTTTTTTAATGCTAGTCATTAAATCGTATGAAATCGTTCGTATGAAATCTATATGAGTTCAATCCGGTCCCGAACCAGAGTCTCAGCAGTGCAGTAGTATGTCATCCGTGTGAACAGTGCGCGCCCTGACATTAATCTCACCACATTCTTCTGTTTCTTTCCTAAAACACTAACCTTGTTACATTTATTATTCTTCCTAACAATCGAATTATTCCTTCGGTGATTCCTTTCCTAATATTTTGTTTTCTTTATCTTGTTTGTATTAGTCCTGCAGTGTATTTGCTATACTCTTCTATCGTAAAGTTGGTCCAATGTTTGAGTTAGGAGAATCTGGTTTTTTTTTAGCCGCGATGTTTAAAGGAGCAATGTTGTTTTCCTAATTAGTAAAGTAGCTGATACGCCTGAATCTGGATTTGAATCCCTGGACTGGCATGGATGTTTCCTTTTTTTTTCTGTGTTTGTCTCCTTCTTCGTCTCTTTCTCTCCTTTCAGCTATCTACAGCCATTTTTTTTTCTTTAACAGGGCTTGTACAACAGGCCTAATGGCCTCGGTGATAGTGGGATGTACACAGAACCCTTCAGATAATAATAAAAAAAATATTCCTCGACTAGTTTTAATTGTCTAGTCATATGAAAACTCAAAATTCATAAAGTTATTTCGATCACGTCACTGATATGGCAGCCTGTGTAGTCGTTACTACACAATAAATGGTTGGACTGAAAAAACAAAAACAAAAAAAGCCTATCTTCTAATTCTAAAGCAGTAGTAAGATATCAGACGACCAGCCGCTAAACCAGTTCGCATCCACATCTCTAGTACACAACGAACCACAGCAAGGACTTCTATGAACTTAAACTAGCATGACTATGTCGAAACCTTCTTGGCAGCGTCTATCACCATTCGAAAATGGGCTCCTGTGTTGGGGGGCGGATAAAAAAGAAAGCATTTTCATGGTGAAAATTAAAAACACCGTTCTGCACTGAAGTACTGATAAATCATGATCAAAACAAACCATTTAATCATTATGGTTGATTTTCTAGTGAGAACATTAAAAAATAATAATAAAACTGCTTCAACGTAACTTTGTTTCTCTATGATGGCAAGAAGTTATTCAGTTAAACCGGCAGAAGAATACTATTTTGCCTAAAATCGTTAAGAAATATTCTAAAATCTACAAAGGAGTCACACGAAATAAAAGCCTTTAATGCTACTTTTTTTTTTGCTTTTCTTTGTCAAAATATAGTTGAAGAACTTGCTAAACCCTTAATTTCCCAGCGGGATGACACACACCTCCCTCTGAATCCTATTAAACCCTATGCTAATAATAAGTCCCAATCTTGTGCTTTTTGCTGCGTTTTCGAAGCAAATCCCTACCGTTCTCTGAGATTGACAAGATCCTTTAAATTTCTTTTTCCTTTCCCGTTGTTCCGATAACGGGACAGGTGGTGACACCTAGCGACGGAGACCGTCGCGAAAGTAACCATCGCCGCAGCAGTCGACAAAAATAATTGTTAGGCGATGTTGTAATAAAAGGACGAGCGGTTAAAAAGAATAGGAGGGAAAGGAAAAAAAAAAAAAAAAGGATTATCGTAAATTGAGAGATATTCGGCGAGTTGAAAGGATTAGAAAGCAATTTCCTATCGGCGCGAAGAGACGATTTTTTTTCTTCTTTTTTTTTTTCCTATAAGCGCACAGGCAATGGGATATAAACTGAAAATAACACAAACACTGCACCTATACCCACCCCTTTAGTGTTCCGGGCATTAATTTTATGGATCAGCTGCAAATTTAATAAACTCCGTCCTAATTGTTGACAGCGAGTCAATGTGGTGTGAAATTCATCGCATTCCCGAGCAGATTATTCTCTCAATATGAGCTTTCCTGTTGAATAATTTAGCAGACATTTGTGAAGCACGGGCATTCGACTCACAAAATGCGTAATTAAAGTTTGATAAAAAAAAAAAAAAAAAAGGAGAATACGAGGAAGAAAAAAAAAAAGCTTCAAAGATTAGAAAGGAAAGAATATATCACAAGTGAAAATCGTAAAGTTGAACTCAATTTCTGAGAATGGAAAATTCGTGTTAGCATCAAGCTTTTCGTGCTTATTTTTTTTTTTCTCAGCAGTTTTACTAAAGCTACACCTTTCAGGGTCTGTGAAAAATAAGATAATTCGTAAGAATAAGCAAACTGAACTATCTTCACCAAAATGCTGTAACATCAACATTACCTTACCCACCCCACTGTAAAATTCACGTCCAAAAATTGTTATTGCTCTTCCCCGTAGCAGGGAACAATAAAGGTAAGTTACATTAAGACATTGTTCCCCACTGTAGAAATGTTCCAACGTTACCTCCCTCTTTAGGAAGAAAATAAAATAATTTAAATTTTTAGCGTGTAACGCTTTTGGAATTTTGTTTTAAAATTTTCTTCCTTTCATTGTGGGCAAGCAAAACTAGAAACAATAAATTAAAAACAGTTTCTTTCATAATAGAAATTTAATTAAAAAAAGGTAGTATTTTCTTTTCTTTTTTTAATTTCTGAGCGCAGTAAGGAAAGGAAAGACAAAGCAGAGAGACCTTGGATAATTCCTATTAATCTTTTGCGCGCCATCTTCAACAAAATGAAGTAAATGTTGCCTTACGTAGGGAAAGTAAATATTCAAATATTTATGCAAAACATTTTTATTTTAGACCCCCTCCTTTTAATCAAAAATAAGCAGATGGCCGACCATCTCCCCCCCCCCCCCCTAGTGCTTAAAGATTTGACAAATCATTAACAGTAAATACCACTGAACAATAAATTAAAACAGTCAACATTACATGATATTCACTCCTGAATTAAGATGTAACAAATTAAATATAAAAGGACACATGAAATACTGAGGAAGAAGTCTATCTTGCGCAGCGCGCACTCTCGCGTGCATCTTTGTCTTTCTTACGTAAGCATTGCTCTGATACCCCTCCCCCTTCATGTCAGCAAAAACAAGCAAAGCTTGAATGCTTACGTAATACTTGAACGGCCCCTTACTGGTTTATATTACTTTAGAATTACTGAATACTTTTTAATGTCATGCACTTCCAAGTTTTTTTTTATTTTTTTTTGTATTATCTTAATATGTAAAGCTACGATCGTAGATGGCCCATCTTTCGAAGAATTTCGAAGAATTCAAATGAGATGTTAAAAAGAGTCCAGGCGGAATTAATCGACCAGTCATGCCCAAATAAGGTAACATTTATTTATGGCATTAACCTTCACTTCAGGAGAAACAAAACAAAACAAATAAATCTTAGTTGTCGCTTCAACTTTCAAATACGATAAGATTAACATAAATATGCCTCTCAAAAAAAAAAAAAAAAAAAAAAAAAAAAAAATGCACAAAAAAAAAAAAAAAAAAAAAAAAAAATCTTGTTCAGACAGACAAGTACTTAATGCTACATTTAAATATTCAGTTTCTTCAGATAAGGGCGTGATTAATTCTGATAACAATGCTTTAACGGACGAAGTATAATTGTTATTTGGATCTGAGACTTCATATTTGAATCCAATATTTAACATACTCAGTACGGAGTTCACATTGGCATCCCTCAAACAATGAAATTTCAGCTTTCTAATGTATGTAGGTTTTGAGTCATCGTGATTATCACGCTTCAACCAATTGCTTTTCAGCTTCTTTAGTTGGAGATTTAAATGTAATCAGTTCATGAGTTTCATAAATGTGATATTTTAAAAGAAATATCAGCGTTTTGGATCCTATTTCTTCAATTGTAAGACAACAGGATTTTTCTCGGTATACCAAAATCAATAGATATACCTTACTTGTAACAGACCTTAAACCTACAAAGTAAACTTACCGAGATCGTTCCTGAATTTATCTGGTAATAAAATGTATATTATTAAAGGAAAAGTTGATTTTTTTTCAAAGCCCTATCTCCTCCAAAACTATAAGACACAGAAATACAAATAAAGGTGGCAAATGTTAGGTGTAGTATTGAGGTTGCTCACATTTTCATTGTTATCTACGAGGGTCAACCGGAAGTCGGGTGATTTACGATCAAACATGAGTCTCCGTGACGGGCTGACGGGTTGTGAGAAAGCGGTCGCGATCACGGGGGATGAGAAAATTATCTCAGAATACAAGATCACGTGATCACAGGTTTGCTAGTGTTAAGACTAAAACCTTTCATGGCATATGATATCTATGGATTACTAAAGAATAAAATCGAAGGCTGTGCAATTTATCTAATTTTAAACTGATATCAAGATTTGATAACCAAGAGCAATAAGTGCTGCCAATTTTCGGGATCTCTGTAATCTCCTCCGTATCCCTTTTCAAGCTCATTCTTCAAGAGAAATAAAACATTTTTTAAAAAAAGAACATCAACAATCAATATACTAACAATTAAATAAGGACATAAAATGTAACAATCCAATATTATTAAGTATTATACAAAATGCTTGCTTATGTTGCTCCGCACGACAGTGGAAACTTGTGCGTTCCAGCTCCCGACGAACAGTCCTGGTTGCTAGCGACGAAGCCTGAAGCTGTTTGGAACTCACTAGTGATCGTTGCCAACGGGAACTTCGATTCTTCTGTGCTACCCTCTTCAGGGTTCGACGGCTATGATCTATGAGTTTCTTTGGCCTACCACTGCGATTTCCTGCTGTTGTCATTCCCAACGTTTCCATTTTATAATGACATCACTTACAGTTGATCGCGGCACCTGTAGCAAGGCCGATATTGCACGAACCGATTTGCTGCACCGATGGCATCCAATGATCATGCCACGTTTCAAATCACTCAGCTCTGCTGACTTACTCATCGACTGCCTAACTCCTAATGCTGCGGTGATCACTTTTATCTCGTTTTACGACGTCATACCACACGAAAGCAGCCGCATTCACTTCTCCTGAGGATTGCTCGGATACTTCTGGCCATATAGTGTATATAATAAACATGATATAGTCTTAAAACTAAAAACCGATAGTTGCCTAAAGCGCATTGCACATGGATCTGAAAATCGGACGGCGGATCTAAAAATCGGATTTATTCCATTTCACTTAAGGTCTTCCTTAAGACGAACATTCATTTCAGAGAATTCACTGTATTTCAAACAATGGCTTATGTGTCTTCGTACTTTTCTTCTTATAATCAAAGTAGCGTTTAGGTTTCCTTAAGACGAATATTCATTTCGGAGAATTAAAATAAATGAAAATAAAATTAAAATAAAATGAATGTTCGCTTAACTGAAATAGAATACGTCCGATTTTCGGATCCATGTGCAATGCGCTTCAGTCTATTACAGTATAAAAAAATCTGCGAATCTAAACCAACAGTGGATTCACTTTCTTACCTCGATTTCTGTTGAGGAATTATTAAATTACTAATTAGTAAAGCTTTTTTTTATTTTCCGCTTTTTATTGTTCTTTTAAAAGTTCAAGATTTTAACTTCGGATTTTGGATAATCAGAGCTCTTCACATAATTTTCGGCGATCTCATTTTTCTACATCACCTTGCTGTCGAAACCCCCAATGTTCCTTTAATCGAACAGGCAATTGTGTAGTCGTTTCTCCAATACACTACAACCTCGTTTATCCGGCCCTCGTTGATCCGGATCTCCGGATAATCCGGATCAGATTTGCAGACATTTTTTTTATTTTATTTACGTTCACATAGATAATAATTTTAACTATGACAACAAGAACATAACTACAAGTACGCCAAACATTCGCTTTTCTTTTTGATTAAATGTACAGTTCCTGTATAGATTGTACAATAAATTATGATAATAAAATGCTTTTTGTAGAGTTTAAGAAAGCTTTACTAGTGTCTTAGTGACATAGTTTTTTTATTGTAATAAATTTATTTAAGGATCAATAAATCGCTTATTTAAGGATTTGTTTTGCTTATTACCCATATTACCCGGATTTTCGATTTTCCGGATTGCCTTTGGTCCCAATTAGTCCAGATAAACGAGGTTGTAGTGTATATGTACTCCATACGCCACTGCTCTAGGGTTGAATCCATGAAATGATGACAAAAACTGCCTAAAAGCAGACCTTTCTATCCCATAACTCGAAGTCCCTATATTGCAAAATCTGCTCGAAAATGAGGAGAAGCAGACATGAAGATTGATTGGGGTTTATTAATGCCAAAGCCTCTTTAATTTCGAATGTTGTTATATTCTTTAATGCATCTCCTTAATTAAATGGCAGTTTAACATTGTAGTAAACTGACGAGGCGATTTCCAACATGACGGAAAATCTGCATCAGAGATCAACCCAAGAAAAATCCGCATCATTACGAATTTATTGATGTCGTAATTACGTTTCGCTTTCAAAAATAAACAATTGTTGCATCAAAAAGTGCATCAGAATAGGTCAAAGAATGTTTTTAATTAACAAAGACAGAAAATTTGTATCTCTTGTTTCTCCTATTGAAATTTCTTCATGTTGATATCCGAGATTTCTCGAAAAAATCTCGCGCGGCTGCGAGACTACATTAGGCACTGACCCTTAAAAATTTGAGACTGGAATTCTGTTTAGATTTTGCTTAATAATGCAGCATTTTCTTTACACATTCGGTAAAAGATGACCTCTGCTATTGAATAATTGATCAATTTTTATATATTGATCAATTGTATGAACAATAAGTTCGATGAAACAATAATAGAAGGATTGCAAGTTGTTTTCATGATACCAGGTGCACCGATGTCCAATTATGAAAAGATATCATATACCTTTTCATATTCTGCAATATTTTTCTTTGTCGTTGGCAGGGACAAAAAAAAAAAGGGAAACCTATTACATAAACAAAAAATAATAAAAAGCATTTACTGGGCAAAATGTAGCGCTGGTTGAAATTTTATTTCAACAAAGCTTCAATATTAATCAAGTTTAAAAGCTAAAAAATTCATTGATGAAACTAACATTTTCAATAACACTATAATTTGTAGTTTTTCTTCTTCGCACTGCCAGCATTTCCAGTGTGGTGCTTTTCAGAATTACACTACAACCTTTCTTACCCGGTTCTCGCTGATCCGGATCAGATTTGTAGACATTTTTTTTTTTTATTATTTAATGTTCACATAGATAATAATTTTTAACTATGATAGCAAGAACGTAACTATAAGTAAATTCGCTTTTTATTTTGATTAAATGTACAGTTCCTGCATAGATTGAACAATAAATTATGGTAATAAAATGTTTTTATCGAGTTTGCCAATACACTATAACCTCGTTTATTCGGCCCTCGTTGATCCGGATCAGATTTGTAGACATTTTTTTTTTTTATTTAATGTTCACATAGATAATAATTTTAACTATGATAACAAGAACATAACTACAAGTACGCCAAACATTCGCTTTTTATTTTGATTAAATGTACAGTTCCTGCGTAGATTGTACAATAAATTATGGTAATAAAATGTTTTTGTCGAGTTTAAGAAAGCTTTACAAGAGTAATTTTGTTACAAAACATAGTTTTTTATCGTAATAAACGGTAAGTCTGCTTATTTAAGGATTTGTTTTGCTTATTACCCATATTACCCGATTATCCGGATTTTCGATTTTCCGGATTGCCTTTGGTCCCAGTTAGTCCGGATAAACGAGGTTGTATGTATTACTATTTTCTATTAAATTAAAAAGAAATGTAAAGAGGTGCGTTCGAAGTCACGTAAGTATAAATAGGATAACTCTCCTACGCATCGAATCGAGCTCGAGATTTTGTTAAACTACACGTCTCTGGTATAAGAGGAACCATACCGAAAATAGGTCGATGATTTGCAACAATATCAGGATGAAATAAACGGGGGAATCGAGGCAAAGGCTTAATATCGGTGTTGTGAGTCCTGAAAGGTCGCTCTGTGCTTTTCAGTCTAAAACCGAGATGAATATTGCCTCATACGTGTTCATTTATTTCATAAGTAATTTGAAGAAAGTGCCAATAATTAGGAGGCAAACCAATTCCCCGCCTGCCACCTGGTGACCCGCTTTTGCCTGAAGCTGCTAAACCCTGTTCCTGGTGATTAACTGATGAGAGAGACAAATAATTAGTTTCCAGTTGGAACACTTGGAGAAAAGTAATCAGACAGAAGCTTCTAATTTTGAAGGACTGATTGAGTTCTGTATTCTAATGTAACTCTGCACAAACTCCGACTGCGTAGCAAGGTGATGACTACTACAAAATTGCAGCTGTCTTATGAAAACACAATGAGCAACTGCACTCAAAATAAATGAACGACATTTTCTATAACGAAATACGTAATAAGTTCCGTCATTTCCTTAGTAAAGGGTTTAATAACACCACAGTGCTTTCAAGGATTTCGATGGAAAAACGCATTAAACTATGGCGTTATTATTTGTATGTATATTACACGAAAAATACTTTACTAAAGAAAAATAATATTTAATACTGAAATTATAATAATAATTAATATCCTTTTGTTAAAATATTTTACGTGTGCTTTATGAATTAAAATGTAATTTGTTTAGGCAGACACTAGACTGGATTAAAAAACCTTATACAACAATTAAAATACAACAATTATAAGTTTTAAAACATCTCACCAAATTTAAATGTAAAATAACTACATTTAATACAAAAAGCAAATTTTCGAAAAGATTGCGTCTTTTCTTTCTCAAGCCTAAAATAACAATAATTTGAAGAACAATACTCTAAATTACATAAAATTCCTCGAGAAAATATAAATAATATATGAAAATGATACCATTTAGTTCCAATCTTTGTTTCTTTAACAATAATATACGATGGGGCTTAACAATTTAGTTCCTTGATTGTAACCTTATTATTACATTTTGTGCATATTTTATCTACAAAACTTTTAGCTAATCTTGTGAAAAATTTCTCTATTTCCATACCATCATTCCTATTCATGTTTTTTCTTTTTGTGTTCCGGATACACATGCTTTCTATTATCTTTCTTATTTTGGTGTCTCTTTCAATATATAATAATTTAGAGTATTGTTCTTCAAATTATTGTTATTTTAGGCTTGAGAAAGAAAAGACGCAATCTTTTCGAAAATTTGCTTTTTGTATTAAATGTAGTTATTTTACATTTAAATTTGGTGAGATGTTTAGAATTTTTAATAGTAGAGGCTTTAGAAGGAAAGATCTACTAAAAAAGTATGGAAACTTTACATATAATTATAAGTTTTGTTAATGTAAAAGGTTTAATGTAAAGTTTTTTTTAATGTAAAATAATTTTTAAATTGTATATAATGTTTTTTAATCTAGTTTAGTGTGTCGGCCTAAACAAATTATATTTTATAAATCCACAACATACTCACATAAATAAATGCGATAAAACATACATTTATTCAAAGAAATTTTCGAAGAGATATAACACGTCTCTTCTTCTTCAGCTTAAAATGAAATTGTAACGAAATAAAAAAGAATTTAAATAACAATTAAGGAAGACTACGTGAATATAATATTACGTAATATAATATTAAATAGTTCCAGAAGAGAAGAAATTAGGAAGAAATATGGAATAAGTACTTATAAGTAAATTATATTTTAATTGATATCCTTTAATTAATATCCTAATAATTAATCCCTTATATGCTAAGCGAACGCTAGCGGGATTAATTCATTGGCCTTTTTAGCGGCCCCAAGGTTACAGCTTGCCTGTAAAACACAGGGGACCGCTCTTACTTTTATGCTTGCTGGATGTCACACTCTGTAGTGGCCAAACGATTAGAGATATTAGAATGAAACTTTCACCATTGTGTTCAGCATCAAGAAGTAGGTGACCACGTCCAAAAAAATCAGACCCCTAGGACCACACCCTGACCGGATGTGTGTGGGGGGGTCAAAAGTCGGTGCTTCAATACATTTTTCTTTTATCACATCTCAGCAACCGTTTGTCTGGCAAAAACGTGACCACCACCAATGTGTTCAGAAGGGTCGATATTGAGGGGACGTCTATCGCCGTTTTCCTCTTTATCGGAAGCGACCAACTTCCGGTTTGCTGTAAGCGTCCGTTAGGTTCATTGTAAACGCTAGTTAGGTTCACTCTACTTTTGTTTATAAAATTGTGCATATTATTGGGCCGCTTTGCTTTTGACACTGTCTAAAAGCATTAATTATCTTGTATGAAGGGCCGTTGTGGTGTTTACTTTTGTTTTCTTTATATATTTTCTGAGTTCACTCAGATGTAAGATACTGGGCTGATTCAACTGACGATCGTCAGGAAACCTGAAATAGGCTATCTTGGATTCCCGGTATCACATTTTCCAAAACCAGATCAGTGAACTCTTAGTGAACTCTTAGTCTTGTACGTTTTTGTTTTATTTCTCATGTAAAGAAAAATCAAATATTTTTTTTAATCGTGTTTTGCCGACAGGATAAGTAGAAGATATTTGAATCGATTCTTAAGTTCTAATACGACAATTGAAGGGTTTGAGGGAGAAAGTGATGTCACCATTTTAATTTCTAAAAAAAATTAAATATAGGAAAAATATTCCGTCAACCCCACAATGGCATTCAATGACAATTCTAATTACTGAATTTAAAAAACAAAACAAAAACAGTATGAATCCTAATTAATTTTTTTTTTAAATTTAAATATATCGGGATAAATATAACAATTTTTAAATAAATAAATATGCTAGCAGAAACAAAAAACCATATTTTTTGATGGGATAATTAAATTCCAATTAAACTAACTACAAAACAACTTCAAATAGTTACAAACTAATCACGAACTGTTAAATATTATATAATAAATAAATATTATAATAAATATATTATATAATAAATACTGTTAGAAAGATAGCTATATAAATAGAATAGTTAAAATATTACTGTTATATTTATTAAATACCAAAATTTGTATATTTATATAACAAATTATATAATATGAATATTATCTGTAAAAACCTAAGATTATACCTTCTACAAAACTTAGACAGATTCTATAAATATAGGAATCCCGTAGGACTGAACTTGTAAATTTATTAAAATAAAAAAAAAAAAAATTGTGCAATACGTAAAATACATATGTGGATCCCTAGATCTGTAACTAACTGCTCAATGCCAACCACATGTCAGGATAATATGACAATATACGCCTTCTCCATTAACAGTAACACTAAAATTTATAAACCAACATAATATTCTCCAATAAAAATGGAAATCGATTCTGGAGGAATGTATTATATTTTATTATATTATATTACATTGTTATGCATTGTGGACCTTTAAATCAATAGAATCTCCAGTTACTTTCTTATGGACCTGAAGGGAGGTGGCGCTGTAAAACCTTCACATCAGAAAATTAAAATCCCACCCAAAACATTTCATGTAAAATAAGTTGCCAAGACTCACATGCTCATAACGCTTTCACTGTTAAAAAGATATGAGATCTCATGTAGAGCCAAGCCCCTAACTATACAAGGCCTAACTCTAAAAACCCTCTATCTTGGTCAAAAAGTATGTCTTGGCCGTTTCATGGCTGTCACACAGACAATCCCATGGAGCTATGTAAAGGATATGGAGTATTTCAAGGCATAAATTTTGACCAAGATAGTAGGGTTTTTAGAGTTAGGCCTTGTTGAGTGATGTGCTTGGCTCTACCTGAGATCTGATAACTTTTTAACAGTGAAAGCGTTATGAGCATATTGGCAACATATTTTACATGAAATGTTTTGCGTGGGATGAAATAGTTCCATGAAACGGCCAAGCCATACTTTTTGACCAAGATAGTAGGGTTTTTAGAGTTAGGCCTTGTTGAGTGATGGGCTTGGCTCTACCTGAGATCTGATAACTTTTTAACAGTGAAAGCGTTATGAACATATTAGAACATATTTTACATGAAATGTTTTGGGTGGGAAGAAATAGTTCCATGAAACGGCCAAGCCATACTTTTTGACCAAGATAGAGGGTTTTTAGAGTTGGGGCTTGTATAGTTGGGGCTTGTAGAGTTAGTTCTAAATCCATACTTGCTCTTTAAATCACATCTTAACATATTGAAAAAACTTCTCTACACTTCATTTTATTATCGAATTTTCGGAAGAATTTTCTATCTTCCTTCTTCAAGATTACAATGTATAGTCAGGTGATATCAAATTACAAAAGATTTCTTAGCATAGTTGTTAACAAAACTTAGCATTTTATTCTTAAAATGCTACTAACATATTATTATATTTACAATTGTTTCAAATTCAACAATTCTTAATTTCTTGTAAAGAAACAATTATAGTACCTTATCTAAATAATAGCAGTTGGTATTTGAAGAAAATTTGTAAAAAATTTGACATCAAGATAGCTTTTGAATACAACAACAAATTGAAAAATATTTTATGTCAAAAAATTAATAAAATGAGAATAAAGCTAACATGGGATTAATCTATGAATTGGAATGCCAAAATTGTGGGAAAATTTATATTGGGGAAAGTAAAAGAACAACACGGGAGAGGGTACTTGAACATATTAATTGTATTAAAAATGACCTGAAAGAAAAATCTGATAAGCATATCATTGCAGGAAAAATGGACATTGGATCAAGGAGGAAGTAAAAATAATTATGTTAGAAAAAGATACAAAAACTAAGAAAAATACTGGAAAGCATAATAATCAGAAACACAAGAAATTTAAATTACAATAGAAGCAAAGGTTTGGAAGTGGAGAATATTTTCATAAACTTAGCTAGGGAAATGGTAAAAATTCATATGAACAAGAACAAAAAAAAGTGTAATAATCGATGAATTTAAAAAATTATGATTATTATAATGATTGTTAGTAAAATAAAACAATTGTATTAAAATTAAGAATTGTTGAATTTGAAACAATTCTAAATACAATAATATGTTTGTAGCATTTTAAGGATAAAATGCTAAGTTTTGTTAACAACTATGCTAAGAAATCTTTTGTAATTTGATATCACCTGACTATACATTGTAATCTTGAAGAAGGAAGATAGAAAATTCTTCCGAAAATTCGTTAATAAAATGAAGTGTAGATGAAGTTTTTTCAACTTGTAGAGTTAGGGCTTGGTTCTACATGAGATCTCATATCTTTTTAACAGTGAAATCGTTATGAGCATGTGAGTCTTGGCAACTTATTTTACATGAAATGTTTTGGGTGGGATTTCATTTCTTTTTGTAAGATGAGATCTGATAACTTTTTAACAGTGAAAGCGTTATGAGCATGTCAGTCTTGGCAACTTATTTTACATGAAACGTTTTGGATGGGATATACCTATCAGAAATTGTTATATAATAAAGAACCGGAACCCCTTTAGGAGGGGTTGGAGGGTGAAAGTTACAGATTTCTTAATTTTTTTGTTGTTTGTGTGCTAAGCCTAGCCTGCATACCAAATGTCAGCTTTCTAGGACTTCAGGAAGTATCCTAGAGGTTTTGATGATCAAGAGTCAGTTAGTCAGTCAGTGAATCATGGACGAAATCGACGTATTTTAGATATTAATAAAATCCAAAGTATAAAAGCTAGATAAATGAAACGTAGCGTATTTCATTAGTCTACTAACTGCATCTTATCCTGAAAATGTGTACTCTCTAGAATTATTTAGGCCGAAGCATTGAGGGTACGAAGTATTTCAGATCTTAATAAAATCCAAAGTATAAAAGCTAGATAAATGAAACTTAGCATATTTCATTAGTATGGTAATTGCATCTTATCCTGAAAATTTGAGCGCTCTAGTATTATTCAGGCCGAAGCTGAGGGTTCGATAATACATAACCAGAACCCCCCCCCTTTATGAGGGGTTGGAGGGTGGAAGTTACGGATTTCTTAATTTTGTTGTTGTTTGTGTGCTAATCCTAGCCTGCATACCGAATTTCAGCTTTCTAGGACTTTAGGAAGTACCCTAGAGGTTTTGATGATCATGAGTCAGTCAGTCAGTGAGTGAGTGAGTGACGGAATCGACGTATTTTAGGTATTAATAAAATCCAAAGTATAAGCTAAATAAATGAAACTTAGCGTATTTCATTAGTCTGCTAACTGCATCTTATTCTGAAAATTTGAGCTCTCTAGTATTATCCAGGCCGAAGTTGTGAGGGTTCGAAAATACGACGAAACGCTTCCAGAAAAGGTACGTAGTGCCCTTCCTGCCTTCGGCTCGTCTTGGCGGGGGCACTGCCGTGCCCCCAGAAATTGTTTTGAACAAGAATGATGATGTAGAAAAGATGGGTGCCTGAAGACCGCTTCAAGTAGAATTGGAATATAGATCTCGTGAACAGGAATCAGAGAAGACTAAGGCGACGCTGTTGCACTGATCAATTTGGAAACGGAACAGGACGTTAGATGTATTTACCGAACGCCATTGCTTTATTATTGAAAGTAAAAATAAGCATTTTTTTATTATCCCATTAAAAACCATAAATTGTTTATTAAGCATGCGATACAATTTCCCGGAAGTAGTACCGCATGCTTATAGCGGAAACGCAGGATATTGTTTTTCAATAAATTACGCATTCGATCGACTTTAGTCAAAGTAAATAAAATGAAAAATTTTCAGAACGGTATATTGGCTTTCAGATGGTACATTGGTTTTCTTTAAATAACTTCTTTATTGAGTAAAATAAATTTAAGTTTACATTATTCTAAATACTTGAAATAAAACTTTTTATTTGTTCTATTATTTGCATAATATTTTATTATCTTAATTTTCATCAATTTTAAAAGTACAAATATAATTGTCATTAATTGCAGCACATTCTTAAAAAATATATTATATTGAATTGATATTGTTTACTTTATGTTGTATAATATTGTTAAGGTTTCTCAAAATGACAGGAGCTAAAATTATAATATACTTTTTTTTTCTGTCAATGATTCCTGTGACGTGAGCTATTTTGCAATCACGTGGTCGAAGGAAGAAAACATCGCGCGTCCGAAATGAAGTTCTTCTGAGGAAAGGTAATTAGACGCTACAGCGAATTGTCGTCGTCCTCATCCAACGGTTGCAATATTGCTGCGCAGCAGCTCAGTAGAGCCTTACTTCAGTGTAACTATTAATTCTGAGTGACGACAAACAACGAATTTCACTGACAACAAGAATGTATTATAATCTACTTTGTTGCGCTTTTTTTTATTTTATTAAAATTCATTGGATTTAGGCGACTTAACGTAAATATCTGTAAATTAAGCAATTTCAGCAAATAAATTGTATGGGATGAGAATTATAATTTAAAATACGGGAATTTTTTGTTTGTACTGATTTCACGCCTTTATAGAGCCACAGCATTTTAAGGAAGTAGCAAGAACTTATTTTTTTTTTTCCTTCTTTGTTTTTAGTTAGAATAAATGCAAGACCAGATCAACACAAAACTATTAAATGGATGCCAACTAAATAAGTGACACTATAATTACATTGGAATTAAAAACCAGAATGATTTAGACTTTTCTAAAAATTTTATACAACTATAAGTATCCTAAATCACTCAATAATTATCGTTAGAAATTAATACTCTTCAAATATGAAAAAGTAAATTACAAAATTATTCTAATAATTTCTGTACTTCGATTGATGTGAAATGCAATTCGTTTAATCAATAACATAAAAGAACAACAACGAGATTTTCAAATTTTACTTTACTACTTAAATAACGCGCAAGTTTTTGGAAGAATTTACGAAACACTATTTAATTTTAAAGAAGGTTTAACGTGCATTAATGTAATATGAAAAAGGAAGAAAAATCTATAAAATGCACAAATTCGTTAGAATTGTTTGCTTTTAAGGCATTGAGCCATTATCAAAAGCAATCTGGGATAGCTATTTCGTCCTTATTAGGACTCATCAGCCAGATTTAGCTTTGATAATGGAGCTCCGAATGCGTCGGTACCTATGTTCCCGCCTCCCCTTCAGGGAAGCGGGACCCGGTTGAAAGCAAACTTCCAGATTTTTCTTATTAAGTTGACTTCCGTTAACGATAATGGCTTAATCATTTTCAAATGACATTAAAATTGCTGGAACCAAATAATTAAATGAGGATTAACATTGTTTCTAAATTAAACAGGTTTCTCTATAAAATCTTGGGATTTTTTGTTTTTTTGTTTTGGAGGTATTGAAAAGTATTTCTGTTTTTAATGTAGGCACTTCATAAAATCTAGTCTAGAAATTCACACAATTGCTTGTGTAGTTACAATAGGAAATGATAGCCGAAGTCCAATATTTCAGAGCTGTCAATTCTTCATTCACGGCCAATCAATGCCTTATCATTACACTTTTAAGACTACCACGATTAAACCCAAACCCTGCCTTCAAACCTATATCAGCTTCGATGTCATGCATTGTTCCATATTCGTAAAAGCACTTCATCAATATCTTGTGCGTGCTGTCCAGTCAATATGTTAAAGCCAGCTTACAAAATTCAATATGATAACAGCTATCTCTCTGCCTGTGGCAATCAACTTGTATTCACAAATAGTTAGCATACTTGACGATCTTCTCTGTAGCATTCACATTAACTTCGTGTTCATTATTCATTTTTCTTTTCTGCTCCTCAACCAAATTTTATTTTAATACTTAAAAAAAAACCAAATAGATAATAACTTAAAATTAAATTTTATAAATTAGACGTCAATTCGCTTGTAAGTGTTAATTTGTCTATTAGTGTCAGGCTTAATTAGATTAAGACAACGTTTTTTTTTACCAAATCAACTCATAATTCTAAGTTTTTTTTTCTATTATACAATGAAACTTTAATCTACAAATACCAATCTATTTATCTGTCTTGCATTAATTATTCTTAATCAAAAGATATAAAAAATTGCCAATCCATTCAATATTCTACCCAAAATTCTATCACATCTAAAATTTTCATCTTAAGATTTACTTTATATAAAACCTGTATCCCACCCGGTCTTGAGAGGTTGTGACAGTTCCTTCTGAAGTTTTAACTTTTTCTAGAATTTTACAGGTACGAAAGAATTTCAGGACGACAACAGGAAAGTAAAAAAAATAAAAGGGGCAAGACAGGTTTTTTGTTAGATAATTTAGAAAAACTGTAGAGAATTTTTTTGGATTTTGTAGGACACTTAAAACCTGTAGATATATCAAATAATTGTTCTGTATTCACCACTAACTCCAAAATAAATAAATGTTCAATTACACTGATATGCATTTTTTTACCTTTCAGTCTGCTTCATAAGAAAAAATAACTGATTTTAGTAAACTCAACTATCCTGAATCCGAATCTATATTCAGAATTTTTGTATCAGGTCTAGTTTTTCTTGTAATTTGCACCTTAAACTCAACACTCATTTTGGAACCCAGTGTTTCGAAGTTTGTTAACATTTCATCAACAAGTTCTTCATAATTTTCAGCTTTTTTGTTTCCTAGGAAGTTTTCAGTCATGCACTTAAAAGACAATGTAGCGAAGTTCTTGTATTTCAGCAAAAAAAATAAAATAAAAAAAACAAAACATAACATAAAATTTCCACTTTCGCAATTACCTTAACTAAAAGAAAACAAAAAAACAAAAAACAAAACTAGTAGCTGAATGAGAACTTCACTGGTCTTCTAGAGAGAAAACAAAATCATTTACCGATGAACTCAGCATCACTGGCTTGTCTTTCATTTAAAGGGAAATTTGTAAAAATTTAAATATACGGGGGTTCTCTTAAGATAATAGAGCCGGGAATCGTGAATCTATTTCTCTCCACTACATGGAAATAAAATCAAACCAACAAGGCCAGTTAACCAATAAAATATGAACAAACTTTATTTTCATAACAAATATAAAGCTACAAGAGTTATTCATAAACCCAAAATAATCAAAAAAAATGTAAAATACCCCTTTCTCTCCAGAGACCCGGACAATCAACAATAGCTGTTGTCGAAAGCCCTAAACGTCGTCATAACTAATTTCCCTTATTATTATTAAAACAGTTTCCCCAAAACCAAATAACCTAACAGCTCCCACACAGCATAAACCATATTCAATATATCCCTAATTAATCCTTTCCCTTCTTTTACTCAAAAAAAAAAAAATAGTTAAAGCTAGGATTCTAAACACACAACATTAGATAACTCCTTAACACCAAAACGACACAACATTCAAATCGTGGGGTGAGCAACATTAGACCTATACCATGAAGAAAATTATGAGAGCTCTCAAAAATAGAAACTATAAAAGTATTTATCACTCGTTGTTTTCATTGGTCTGTTGATTCTATGTTGGGGGGGGGGGGGGCACACTATCACACAAGACTCTGGAACCAACGTCCGAACACCAAAGTCCTAGGCTTTTCATCCACAAACGTCCTGACGAGGAACTAAAATCAATCCGGCATTCATGCTTACAAATCGCTGGTGCTAACGTCCGATCACCAAGCTTCCACGGCAAGGATTCCTCCATTCGACGAATCTTCAGCCTTCACTTGTCTTCTCTCGGCCAAACACTTATATCTTTACAATCAACTGCTGACGTCCCTCGGATCGGCTTTTTTTGGATCAAAAGCGAGACCTTTACATTATGTCCATCAACTGTCGGGGTCTTCCTCTGATCCGAACAGCAAGAAGAGACCATCCCCTGAATTCCCCTTTCTCCGCATTAAGTCTCTGTATATACCCTAAGTCAACCCCTTTTGGACTCTGCCTGCGAACTACCTAGTCGAGTCAAGGAAGATTGAGTAATCTCCTCTTGTTACACAAGCACTGAACAATAGATAAAGGTCATTTGCTGTCACCCCGTTTGCTGTCACCTCCCGCCATGAAAAATCTATTTCAGGCAAAATGTTCAATATGCTCACCCATCATGAGAGAACATTTAATATCAAAAAATATATATATATATAAATACATTATTAATTCATATTTTATAGGGCCATTACAAACCATCCCCTACTTACATTTAATCATTCCCGATTAAACCATTGTGAAAATCCATCACAACAACCATTCAGATTTTTCTGTTTCCTTCATGATGGTCTTGAAATTTGAATCTTTCATCAGATCGCGTATGTGTGGTTCTTCGAATTTACCAGCTTTAATTTTTGCCTCGGTCTTTCCAGGAAATTTCCGTTTTAGATATGGAATTATGTTGCTTTCATTGCCAAGACTGGTATCAAATTGCTTCATGATTCCAAGTTTAATATAAAGTGGGGGTAAAAGGACTTTTTCTCTAAGAATAAGTGATTCGAACAACAAATTTTTACATGTTTTGGGTAATAAGTACAAAAATGTCACATGCAATTATATGAATTGTAAATTTTATGTTTTATTATAATATTTTATAGTTCAGTAATTCCAAAAATTATAATTGTAGTTTAATTATGTATGGATTATGTAGTGGATTTTGTCATCAATAAGCATTTCAAGGAATTCCGTAAAATCATAATTTCTCAAAAACTGGACCTGATGAAACAAAACTAAATATGACTTTTGTGTTTACCCATAGTGTAGAATTGAAAAATATAAATAGTTTCTCTGAAGCAAAATGGTTGCATATCAGTGTTATTAATGTTTATAGATAATTTTAAAACGTACTTGAACATTAGAAAACTTAAATTGCAGTCCAATCCGGAAAAGGTTTTAAATTTCATATCACTGCCATAAACAAAAATTTAAAATATTATTCTTGTTAAATATTCCTCCTATATAAAAATAAATCCACTCATAAAACTCAGTTCCACGACAATGTATGGAACTTTTGAATTATCCTGTATGAACTGCTTTATATCTTCACAGCATGCACAATAAATTAACAAACAGAATGTATCTCAATCAACTTGCACAGTTTTACTTGAAGACAAGGGTTATGCCCAGGAATAGAGGGAGGGGGGGGGGAGGCTATCAACTGAAGTAAACCAAAAAAACAAACAAACCCATCATTGTTCCAATTTGCAGTTCCTTGTAGTATATTTCTAAACTAGCTAAAATATCATTCTTCGTAAGGGTTACAAAAAAAAAAAAAAAAAAAAGATATCCTGATGTGATGAGAAAGAAATTGAAATTAGTGAGATAACTTCAAAACTTTCAAAGTTCGTACACATGATAGGTGCAAACTAATAATTATATTTGAATTTTGTCATTCGAGATTCCTAGATATGAAATTAATATCAAGATAAGAAAATATTAGACTTCCCACTCCTATCACATCACACCTTTCCCAGTTGGTAAAAAATCCCGTGATCAGTACAATAGATATTTTTGCAACCCAAAAACCCCGTAGAAGTATCCTTCAGTAATGTTTGCCCAACCCCTCACCCTCCTCCGTTTACACCCCTTACGGTTCGATATCAAAAATCCGATCAAAGAGCATGTTTCAATTTTGTCAAAGAACTTTCCACCTCAAACGGTTTTGGAGATATGCATATCCCTCAAGAAAGATTCCCCCCCCCCCCCCCGTCTATTTTTCGATTTTGACAAAGGACTCTCATATCAAAGTATGCATTTCCAGCTAAAGAGCTTTTATGAAATTAATATCAAAATTGGAGAATATAAGATTTCCCACCACTTTTTGTCCTTCTCCACACTCCTATCACTGTAATCTTCTCCAATTTGTAATCAATCATGTGATCATTACAAATCTATATCTATTTTGAAAACTCTGTAGAAGTGTCCTTCAACTTTTTCCATATAGTTATAAATTATGCAATCTTTGACAAAAATAAAAATAAATTGAAGAACCATGAAGGAAGCATCCAATCTAAATGAAGATCCATATGGTACTATCCTCCCATTACATATGGAAATGATTAAGTTTAGTTGTCAAAAAATGTTTAGTACTACCCACATGAACCTTATAGTCCATATAAGGGCCCTCAGAATTTTACTAAACACTTCTACTTTGTGGAATTTTTACATTCATATCAGTTTATCATCAGTAATCTTTGGACTATGCAGTTGAAGACCTATTGCAGGACTTCAAGAGAGGCAGTATCGTGCGACTGCGAGAAACTAGAGATTATACAGATGAATCACTCACCATCTGGGTCGTAGTGATACTTCTGTAGAAGATGCTGGAATCAATGGTTGTATCAGGGCATTCATTCAATTCACAATTCACTCTTTGTCGTCCTTATAACATCATTGATAAAGAGAATTGATTTGTTGTGAGACAAGCCCTAAGTGCTCCGACAGCTTCACTCTCCAACATCAATATATATATCCATCCTGTATAAAGCAACTGTATTTACCCACACTATCGCTGATCCGAATTGCAGACACTTCATTACTGTGCCCTATTATGAGGTCAGCATTTAACAAGTCTGCACTGGAGGCTCTATTTAAAGTGGTGGAGACATAGTGTGCACTGAAATTGTCTCCTATTGTGTTTCGTGAGTTTAGTTCTATCTTGAAGCAGATGATTATTGGATTCATAAATAGAGGACTGGGCAGCATTCAAATCCTGGCAATTTGTTGAGAGGAACACAGCCATTACACCTGAGATTCGAGGAACTATGAATGCACAACAATTCGTACCCTTGGTTTGTCCTTCATGTCACGCCTGCCAGGAGCAATTTTCCAACAGGATAATGCATGTCCAAACACTGCACACATTTCCTTGCAGTGCCTCCAAGCAATTCAAACCCTTCCTTCCTTCCTTGGACAGCCAGGTCCTCAGACTTGTAACCCAATTGAGAATGTGTGGGCCATGCTAGAACATCAATTGAGTACATTATCAACATTAGGCAGTTATTTGCTCTGTCACAAGAAAACATCAGAAATTCATTTCACTCCATGCCATTCATCAGCGGCTCAACATATGTCACAATAATAACAACTAATAATGTCCCGACAATGCTGCTATTGTTTAGAAATAATTGTTTTTCATTGTGAAATATGAAATCAATTTCAATTCTCTTCATCCAAATGGCACTTCATTCAAATTGGACACCTCTTTCATGGTGTTTCAAGTGTTTTGTCAGAGACTGTACTTTTTTTTATGTATCATGCATTATAGTTCATATAAACTTTCTTAAATGTTTTGAAAAGCTTATATGTTGAAAAGGTAAAGAATAATGAATGAAAAGATAAAAGGATAAAACATACTTACTGAAAGATAAAGAGGAAATACATATCTCTGAGAAAAGGATGGCATGCATAAAACTTGATGATGATTCAAAACTTGTTGATTCAGAGGGAAGCTTAAAAGTAATACTCCTTCTGTCCCATAATAATAATAATACCAAGTGAATATTTAAAAGGGAATTCTTGGCTAATGCAGCTGTAAGTTATGTTGTAGCGCAAAATTGCAAAGCCTTCAATCAAATTCAATGTTTCATGACATCTATCATTTGTTTTGACACATCTTTCTTTTTTTTAGGTTAACCTAATTATTACAATTTATAACTTTTTTTCTAATTTCATCCGCTGATCGAAATCAATTGTTGTTTTTTTTTTTTTCATTAAATATCAATCCATTGAAAAAGTAAGATAAAAAAAAAAAGGAGAGTTTTCAAGCAAAGATCAAGTTGCGATTATCCAGTTCTTGATGCATCAAAAGATAAACGAAAAGTTGCAGGAAGATGCAATTATGTTAGCTGCAAAACAATTTAAGTCCAACATCAAGGACCACATCAAGAATTTCGAAGCGTGCTTCCGAAAATAATTGTTTTTCTTATTGAAAATGATTCTTTAAAAAAAAAATGTGGACGTAAATGCAAAGATTATGGAGAAAAACTTGAAAAACTTAGACATACTCCTCTTAGCAGAAGAGATACCAATATACTCCTCTTAGCAGAAGAGAGACCGTAAAGATCAGCAGCTCACGCCATTGAAGTTCCCAAATCTACATTATTCCGAATTTTGAAAAAAAGGAAAATACATAAAATGAGTTTCAAGCACCATCAACCATTTCTTACAGAAAAAAATAAGAAATATTGAGTAGAATTTTGTCTGTTAAAAGTACTTAAATGTCATGATGTGAATGAGGAAGAAATTTAAATTGTGAGATCACTTTGAAACTTTCTCAGTTGGTCCAAAAATTACATGGTAGATACAAGTAATAAAATAATGGGTGAGACGAAATTGTATACTAAACGACTTTAGCTTTTCGGGTTCCACATTGATTCCAAGATACAAAGTAATATTATATTCAAATTCTATAACTGAAGATCCCTAGATATGAAATTAATATTGAGATCGGACAATATAAGACTTCCCATCCCTTTCTCCCCATTCTCTCATCACCCTCCCATTTACACCCCTAGTTTTTGACTCTTGGTTAATATGTGGTACTATTGTTCACAAAAATATTTTAGTTCCAATATTTGAAGATACTATTATGCATCTGTAATGAGAAACTCTTTGCATGGAAAGGTTGTCATTAAAACAGTTATTATGAAATGAGGGAGTTCTGGCAACCACACACAGTTCTAATTAAATACATAAATATAAATTCAAAAAATGCGAGCACTTTCGAGATGGTCTACATCTCGTTCTCAAGTGGAGAAATGAATAACATATTTCAAAAATAAGAAATGAGGTCCAACGGACGTGTGAGCTGGACGGAACCATTTGGGATTTAGGGTGTTGGCAGTAGACATCCAGCTCACACATCCATTGGACCTCATTTCTTATTTTTGAAATATGTTATTCATTTCTCCGCTTGAGAACGAGATACAGACCATCTCGAAAGCACTCGCATTTTTTGTATTTATATTTGTGTATTTAATTAGAACTGTGTGTGGTGGCCAGAACCCACTCGTTTCATATTAATGTAATACACACGTAAAATATCTTTAATTAAAACAGTTATTGTCAGTTGTTATCTTTATAACGGTTTCCATAAGTAATAATCTATATTGCTAAAATCTTTTATTTCTCTGTCTGTCTGTGTGTCTGTCCGGCGCAGTTTTCTGTGAGAATGAAAAATAGAAAGAATTTTTTCAATGAAACATCCGCGACAGGAATCGAACCTGCAACCTTCTGATCCGAAGTCAGACATCTTACCCATTAGGCCATGGGAACTACAACTCTCTTCATATTGCTTTTTTGACTTATCTGTCAAAACTGAACTGACTTTGACTGAAAAGTAACAATTGTAATTAAAAAGAAAGTCAAAAAAGAAAGAAGCAGTACGTCATTAGTTAGAATACTGAGAAATCAGTATTTGTAACTTAAAAACCACTGAAAAGTATCAATTGGAATTGGATAAACGAGATGAACGAGAGTGTCGATAACATCAATCGAATGATAAGTCTAAGAATACAAGGAGAGACTACAGAGCATACAATACAAGTGCGAATAAAATTGACACTTCTGATAATTCACCACACGAACATCTCTACATGCTCGAGTGTCTGAACGCATTGAATCTCAGCGGAATTCCTCAATATCGTTTGTCATTGAAGATTGGATCTCCAATAATATTGTTGCGAAACATCAATCCCAAGTTTGCATACTGCAATGGAACTCAACTTAAATGCTGTTCATTCGATAATGATCTCATAGAAACCGAAATTATAACAGAACTCACAAAGGAGATTTTGTTTTCATCCATAGGATGTCTATGGAACCATGCGGTAATCTACTTCCATTCACTTTCACAAGAAAACAATTTCCGATCAGACCTTCTTATGCGATATTTATCAATAAAGCTCAAGGACAAACTCTAAATAAAGTTGCCATATAATTGGAAAACGTTGTCTTAACTCATATACAACATTTACGTCTTTGAGTAACAATTCAACAGAATTTGGTTATCTTCACTCTAAAGAATACTCACAATCAATTTGTTGCGAAGAATTTCGTATACAAGCTATGATCTTCATTTATTATCTATATCAACTAACGTCCATCTGAAATCTCTTCATCAAATATCTATATCGAACAATCTGATGGCCTAGCTAATAGATATAGATAATTTTCACTATTTGTAACTCAAAAACCACTGAAAAGTATCAATTGGAATTTGATAAAAAAGAACAGAAAAAAAAATAATCACTATTTCTATTAGGTAGAATACTGAAAAATCGCTATTTGTTACTCAAAAACAATCACTATTTCTAACTCAAAAACCACTGTAAAGTATCAATGGAAATAAAAAAAAAGAGACTCAAGAAAGAAAGAAGCACTATTTCTATTAAGTAGAATACTGAAACCTCACTATTTGTAGCTCAAAAGCGACTGAAAATTGTATCTATATTACGAAAATCTTTTATTTCTCTGTCGGTCTGGTGCAATTATTGTAATTTACAAAAATAGAAATAATTTCTACAAGTTATCTACTGGAATCCAACATGCAACCTTCTGCTCCGAAGTTAGACGTCTTAGGCATTAGACCACAAGGATTACATTCTAATCTCTATAAAAAATAAAAATATATCACAGATATATGATTCACATGCTGATTCTAAAAGCAGTCGTGAATTGAGAGAATATATACATCAAAAATTAAAATAAAAAAATCTTTAAAAAAATTTTAGTTTTATTTTACTTGATGTAATTTGTGTGTGTGTTTTTTTTAATAAATAACAAATTGTTTTCCGTTACATACGTGAGGCTTCCGGAGCGAAGCGACGGGGAGCCGACTAGTACCTTCAAATATTTATGATTTTGCTGTTATTATTTAATGTTTGTCATTTAGCAACCATAAAACAAAATAGTTTAGCACAAAATAATTTTATGTGTGAATGATTTTTTTATTTTCCTGTAAAAAAAAAGGAAAAAAAAATACCAAAGAAAAAAAAATTGCCTTTGACCGATCTGGACCAAACTTTGCAGAATTACTCTTTAGGAACCTGCCAAAATAAGAAGACTACAACTGAAACCTGGACACATCTCCCCCTCCCCCTAATTTAATCCCCTTAACACTTTTACTGGTGGTTGTGAGAGGAGAATGCAGTTTTACAGGGTTGCTAGGGAAAAAAAAAACAAAACAAAAAAAAAGGAAATAAAAAAAAAAACAAAAAAAAAACAACAACATTAAAATAAGGCAATAAAAAAAAAAAAAAGAAAATACAAAAAAATTATTGCCACCAAGCAGATTTGAACCTGGTGACCATACCTCTAATTGAAAATTATACAAAAGTGGGAAGGGTATTTAAATTTGGGGGAGGGGAAGATGTGTCCAGGTTTTAATTTAGCCTGCTATTTCCATAGGGTCTTAAAACAGCAATTCTGCAAAGTTTGGTCCAAATTGGTCAAAGGGCCTAGGAGTGTATAGCAAACAAACAAACACAAATGTCCTCCTTTATATATATAGTAAGATATCTTAGAACATAATTCACTATCTTTACAGATATTACGCAGTTTATTAGGATTACTTCTTCTATCTGAAAACACTGTTAAAAATTGTTATGATAAGATTTCCTTTATTCGTTGATTTTCAGTTTGTGCTAAAATATTTACATCATTTAATTTTCTAGGTATTGTGTCGATTGATTTATTTAGTAGTATTTTTCTGTTTTGCCTCAGATTTTATTTTTTAATGCTACAGAATTTAATGTCTCTTTTTTTTTTTTTTTATTTTGTTCATGTATTTGATGTCAGATATTTCAAATATTAATGCTCTTTGGTTATCTTACATTTAAAACATTAACTATTGAAAATATTGTGTTTTTTTTTGTTTTGTTCCTGTGGTAAAGGTTTGGACAATTGTAAAACTAACAAATATTAACACTACGTCTCATGTTTTGCTAAGTTCAATGACAATACTTGTCCACTATTAAATGCAGTCTTGATTCTTTATCAAAAATGTAGTGCAATCACAGTAGTAATCAGCTTTTACTTGATGGCTTCAGTATCCTATTCAGTATCCAAATGGTGGTTTACCAATATTTAACACATACGAGCTATTAAATGTATATAAATTGGTCAAGAGAAAGCTCCAAATTTAAAGAAAGTACCCTTGCTTGTATAATCAACATATCACCAAATAGGAAATCCACTGAAAATTAATGCAATTCAGTATTGAACTAATATACAATTCCCTGACAAAAAAAAAAATTAAAGAAATTTATCGAAACCAGCAACAATAGAAGAAATGATAAAACATTACATTATAGGACCTACGTGCTTTTGCTTTAAACTATAAAACTAAACACCACAAAAGTGACAAATAAAGAACCTAAAAAAAATATTAAAGCTTTTTCAGCAAAAAAGAAAAAGAAAGAAAAGCACCTACCCTGAATCTTTCTGCACGGCTGTAGCAGCAACCAGATCTCGATCAACATATAAAATATTAGGATAATACCAGACACTGAATTGGCCTTCTTGTAATGCTGCTAGCATATTTGTTGTATCATTCCAGCACATGGAATGTACCATGACACCTGTAATCAATATAACAGATGGAATTAGTACTTGCATAACAATGAAAATGAATGCTGTACATTAGATGCATTTTATCAGCTAAATGTTCACTTTAATGAATATACCAAATGTACTTTTTTTTCAAAACTAGTGTAAATGACAAAACTACCATATAGAATTAACATAAGTCCTCTCCACCTCCACTTTTTCCTAAAAATGGTGGTGTATCAATATTTTATGCATACAGCTTTTGATTATGTATAACTACACATTAGTCAAGAGAAGGCCTTACATTTAAAGAAAACCCAAATCATCAGTGTGCCATATTTCAGATTTCTATCTCACTAGGAAGTTATGGTTTTAGATAACCTCCCTACCCCACACTTCACGGTTTCAAATGATAATTTTAGCTTATTATAGGGATTGAAAGTAGTACATTACTTGTAATGCCATAACTTAATTACTTTTTAGAATAGCACAGTAGCATACCCACATCTTTTCCCCATTACTTTGACAGAATCACGCAAAACAAATTTATTTACCGTATTGTCCAGCGTATAAGACGACCCCCAATTTTTCCAATTAAAATATAGAGTTGGGATATACTCGCCATATAAGTTTCAGCACCCGGCATATAAGACGATCCCCGACTTTTGAGAAGATTTTCCTGGTTTAAAAAGTCGTCTTATATGCCGGACAATACGGTATTTCATCTTTTTTTTTTTGTTATCATGAGTAACTATTTATCTGATAACAAAAGGATAGATTATACATGATTTTTTTTTTTTTCAGGACACGATTTGCATGACTTCATCTTCACAAAGCAAGCATCTACGCTTAGGATTTAACTTTGAAAAAAACTGACTAATGAGATTTGTGTGATTTTTTTTTTCCTTCTAGCTTTAAAGCAAGCACCAAACAATCACAGTAAAAGAAGCCAAAATTTCTAAATGGTAGCATATGATACCTGATCCTGAACATAATATGTTCAGCTAAAAAATAGAAAACCAACTAACAAATGAGCTGGGAACAAATGTAATATTAAAGAATTAATCATGAGTATTGTCTTAACAGAACTAAGACATCAATGTGTTCTGTTCAGTAAAAAACTTTAATCACTTTTAACAAAACCATGCAACACCATCCAATCTGAACAGCATTGTGAAGTATTTGCAAAATAATTGCTTGGAATATATGGGGTGATCTGCTTACTTCACATCACCACCTATGAATACAGAATAGAAGGGATGGTAGGAAACCAACTCGACTTGAAAGAAATAAAAAGACACACAAAATTTAAGTGTAGAAGTAAAACAACTAATTCATATCAGACTTTTGCCTGGCTTCAAATTAATTAAAAAGCTGCTTTTAAAGTCTTATCAGCGTTATTAAATTTCATTGAAACCTTGGTGGTATCCAAACTGAACCCTAATTTAGTTGCTTCATAAGTAAGAATGAGTCGTTCTATTGATATGAAAGTGAAACACCCACGCTTACTGTGGAATTCAAGTTAAATGTTTCCTGTATGAAATCACAGTGATATTTTCTTACTTAAGTTATAGATAACAAAATAATGAATATATTTCAAGTGGAAAAGTAGTAGAGCAAAAGAGATCTAGTGAATCTGAAATATATTAGCAATCAGAAAAACATTAAGTGTTCAATAAAATGTATTTTTCTTTTATTTATTATACCTCAGTTAATCATATACAAAATAAATCTGTATTAAAATTCCTTTGTTTTCATTATTTTTTTCTGTTTATTTTATTATTATTATTTTTTTTTTGTATTTTTTTCATTGGATATTACAAAAATTTAGTAAATAAGAAAAATAAAAATTCCTGTATTTTACAATAAAGAATAAATATTAATTTTTAAACCAAGTTTTATTTTTAATATTAATATTTTTAAATAACAATGATGAATTAAAAATTGTTAAAGTTTTTACCATTTAAAAAGTAACAAAAATTATCTGTTATTTTGGGGAAAAATGTAACTAACTCAGATACATTTAAAAAATAATGTTCCAAATCCTGCCTTTTTGAAATTTTCAAAAAAAAAAAAAGCAAGCTGCATAAATATATATATTTAATAATAGTCTTTTATTATTTATATATATATAGTCTTTTATTATTAAAGTTGAATGTTCCCATTTGTGGTTCTAAACTCCAAAAGTGTTCAAAAGTTTCGAAGACATTCAAGGGTTTCAGGAGAAAAATTCTGTGTTTGGCGTTGTCTTTAATAATTGGATCATGTGACTCAATTGTTTTTCAGTTGCCAGACAGCATGGCTTTTTTTTTTTTGGTTAGATGGCTGGAGGTTGCGATAAAAATGTAGTGTGAAAATGTGTATGTGAGTCAAAGAAATTTGGGAAATCACTGTTAAAAGATTTTAATTTTAATTACTATCTTTAGGATTTCTTTTGAGTTCTTTTTATGCATTAATGATGGCTTAGATACTAAATACTAGAGCATTCTGAAAACTGAATTTTCCAAAGTCTTAATTTTACTGAAGTGGCTGAAACTGTAAAAGTAGGTTTGGTTAAATTTATTAAAAATTAAACTAAATAAATTAATTTTAAACTGAACGTACATACTTCAAACCAACTCACGGTTGCCTCAGGAAAATTTATGGGATTGAATCAGGCTTATCCAACTGTGAGACTTACAAGATTAAAGGGAAGTTAACTCAAAATATTAAGCAGGATCCTTAAATTACATAAATAACAAATCTCAGGTAATTTAACAACAAAAGAATCTCTTTATTAATAAAACAAAAAAATGACAAACAATGATAGTAAAAGCATTCAAACAAAATACAACTCCTGATTATAAAAACTCCCTAGTGCAACAGGACCTGATAGAAATTAGCTTATTTTGATCAAGCCAACAAAAAAACATATCCCATAGCTTTTACAATTAAACCACTACTTCACTAACCAAATTTAAACAAAAAAAGACCTTTTCCTAGAGCTTCTAACCCCGAGTTTTAAAAATTTAAACACTAAATTTTAGATTACTTTTACAAAATTTTACTGTTTAATGCCAGACCAGTCCTTCTGTATGACTGCAGTTCAAAATCTTTGATGATGATAAACACTCAGCATTATAGGAACAGTCCTTCTGCCATCCACTACAAAACAGCTACACAGTTCCGTAGGTCTAAGGCAAATTATACGGCTTCCACCGTAACACAGTATGATCCCTTCCACCGATATACCAGATCCACACCAAAAACAGCAACCAATTCTACACAAGACAGACTCTCTTGTCATCCACTGGATCCATACAAAGTACAGCAACCAATGCTTCACAGGACAGACTCTTATCACCATCCACTGGATCCACATGAAATACCGCTACTACAGAAAAATACAGGATGGACAAAAACTTCTGCTACTTGGCGAACACTACACTTCACCTTCATTAACACTATGGCAGTACTTGTCCACCTCGAACAATCTATATACAGCAGCTAGGTACTGCCGTTTCTACCTGGGGTTACATCCATACCCATTCGGATCTATTGAAAGTTATCTCCACTCACTACTGGAATCTCCGCATTTCTTTATGGACCTTGGACAGACACTCCCACATGGCATCTAGGGATGGCCAACACATCTTCTCAGAACTAAACTTGCTTCATCTTGACAGGCCTGTACTAAATTCTTCTGACAACAATCGCCCATTTCCATGGCATCTCAGATACAGAGACATCCATTAAGGGACCTAACCTCCTTGGGCATGTCCTGGACCACCTTCATGGGAAACTGTCTTTGGCTATGGCATTTCCACTCGTCGTTGTGTTCTCTCTGATAAAAATCTCCCTTGAAGTTAAATTTACACCTCTCTTTCTTATTCTACCCACCTGGAAAATTCCGGAATCCCCTCTTTCGAGAATTTTCTACTGGGTTCCTTTGTTTCAATTTTACCAAATGCTTGGAATAATCCAGATTAAACAAAGGTGGGACATGCTGGGAGGGAGGGGGTGCTGACTCAATTTAAATCCCCAAAAATATTTCCTGCTTAGAGCATATCTTCCTACCAAGCAAGCCAAAGTGAGATAAAGAGTTAAAAAAAAAATTAAAAGCTGTGGTTGAGAATAAAATTTCAGTTAAAAAAAAAAAAAAAAAAAAAACCTTCCCCTGAACAAACAAACCATTACAAAACACTCGAACAAGTGTTTCCTGTTTATTTAAAGTTAAAATCATTTTTGTTTATAGGTTCATGGATAGTTTTTTTTTTTTTTTGATAATCCATGAGATTTTTGCTTTTAATAAGTTTCTGTGAGATTTTGTTTTTTAATAAGTTTTGTTAGGAAGAGGTGTTTTTATTGTTAGCCTTGTTTGAATAACATTTCATAGTATTATTATGTATTGCTTGTTTTTCTTGAGCTAGGATCTTTCTAGTGTTTGGTGTGTTGTTTTTAATTTTTTTGGTTTAAAAAAAAAATCAATTCATCTACCGTCAGAGCAACAATGCAATTGGAGTTTTAATGAGTATTTTATGTTCTGATATTAAGAATTATGAAGACTTCAGATCAAAAATGAAGCCTAGGGAGCTCCAGACTTATCTGGAGGCTGTAGGCCTTGGATACATTCGACTATGAGATCTGCACTTTTAGGAATAAAATTTAGGAATAAAATAAATAAAAGATTTATTTTTGTAGGATTTTACCTTTAATTTAGAATATTTATATCCAATATTATTTTTGTTTTACAATTTAGACAAAGCAAAGTTGTAATTTTAATATGATACGGGATAGAGTTTTCAAGAATTTTAAGCCAACTCAGAAGAATTATAGATGTATTCAGATGTATTCGATTGTGGGCTGAAATTTTATTAAACAAGAATTTTGAAGTTGAATTATAAATTCATATTAATTTTTCTCTTTAAATTCCAAGTACCAGTTTGGCTTTAAGATATTTAATTTGACTACTGATTCTTTAATTTAATATAATTTAAGAATTCTCTATTTTTTTTTTTAATAAGTACATAGTATCTAATACATGTGTTCAGTTTACATGTACTTGAAATGGAGTGGACCGAGTGAGGCTCATGCGAATTAAAACGACAGCAAATAGTAAAGCTTCTGACCTCCAAACTGGAAATCTGTTTGGACTTTTATGGGGTAGTCATCTATAATGGATATGAAGAACTTTTACAAGTCAGCTATTGGACTATGAACTATGAAATTCAAAGGAAAATAGGACTAATGAATGATTGAGTCCTACATAGAAACTTGTACAGCTGTTTAATAACTAAAGATGAGTAATTTTCATATATGTATATCACTTATTATGCTGTAAACTTTAAAATTAAATATAGGTTATCATGAAAGCCACTTTTGTTTTTTTAAACATAGGTTGTTGAAATATGCATATTTAATGTTACTTATTGTTTAATTTCATATTCTTATTTCTTAAATTCATTAATTTTTCCTGTTTGTACAATTTAACTGATTTTTAATTTCCATTAAGGAAATTTTACTCAATTTATTCAACTTTGGAACTTAGGAATTAAGATTATTGTGTTGTATTCTGTTTTAAATTCTGAAAAGATTAAGGAAAAATAAAGAAAATCTTAATAGATTAAAAACATTTAGTTTTTCCAATTTTGGTATTGATTTCATTTACTTTATTATAATCCAGCATGTTATGCTTTTAACGTACTCCACTGTGCTTGGCTAAATTCAATTTTAATTTATTTCAATATTTTACTTAATTGATTTGAATTTAAAATCTTTCATCTGCTTAATTTTGTTCATTGGAACGCAATAAGGCCTGCAGTCCATCTATTGAGCAAAGACTACACTAATCTTACATTGCATAATCTAATAGAATAAAATTTGCTATCACGTTTTCCAGTAAAAACAACAAATCAATGTGCAATTAAACTGTGACATTATTAGTTTCACTATTATGTATTTAATATAAGTAATAGGAAGAAAAACAAGTGAAAGAATACTGAAAAAAAAATGCAAAGTTAATATATTAATGGATTATATAATTGGATAATAACTTAATAAAAATTACAATTGAAAATTTTATGGTGTGATAAGAGCAGAAAACTCACAATTATGGATTCATGCTTTGGAATAGCAAGAATCGAAACATCATCTGAAAAAGACTACTACAGGAATCAGAAAACATAGAGCTCGTCTAGAAGCAAAAGAGAGGAAAATAACATGAAACTCAATTTCCCAGAGATCCAAAGATAGCAGTAGCATTTTGAAATCATAGCTTGAGTGGTCTGAAACAGGGTAGTGCACTGTCACCCCTGCTCTTCATTGTGGTCATGAATGAAATTTTGATGCGGGTGGCGGAAAGAGTTGGGGAGGATAAGATGAAGGCAATGGTGTTTGCAGATGATCTGATGGTCTGGGGTAACAAGGAGGAGGAGATTCAGGAGCAACTGGAGGCTTGGGAGGAAACGGTGGGAGAATATGGGATGAGATTCAACACGGGTAAATGTGAGATTCTGTTGACGACCAGGAAAAGGAATAGACCGGTGAGTGGGATTACTCTTGGAGGAGGACTGCTGAAGAGGGTGGAAAGTTTCAAGTACTTGGGAAGTGTGGTGGAGGAGAATGGAAGAAATGACAAAGAGATTACAGAACGTGGCAGACAGGCAGAAGCTTTCCTGAGATGCGTCAGGAGTTTGGTGTGGAGTAAGGATGCCCCGCAAAAAAGTAAAGAAGTGTTGTACCGATGCTATTATGTCCCTATACTGACATATGCATCGGAAATTTGGATAATGAAGAAAAGAGAGGTAAGCAGATTGACAGCTGGTGAAATGAAATTCCTGCGGGGGAGGTTAGGAGTTACTAGAAGAGATAGGGTGAGGAACGAAAGGATTAGGGAGATAGTGAAAGAGGAGCCTCTGCAGGAAAGGATTGAGACATCTAGATTGAGGTGGTATGGGCACTTAAAGAGAATGGAGGAGAAGAGGATTCCCAGGAGGATGCATGAGATGAGGATACAGAAGAAAAGACCAAGGGGAAGACCAAGAGATAAATGGATTAGAGGAGTGGAGGAATGTGTCCGAAAGAGGGGGGAGGACTGGAACAGGGTGACAGCGGAAAGATGGTGGGAGATAAGAACTAGGTGGAGGGCTTATGTTCCCGACAGACCCAGCCTGAGGTTGGAAGCTGTAATGGATGAGAGAGAGAGAGCTTGAGAAAATTTTTCACAATGAAGGAAGACAAATTTGGAAGACACTTCTGAGTAGGCAAAATTCAGAACCATTCCAAAAAAGAATGTTAGGAGAAATGAAAAGAGGAACTTACGATACTCAAATGTACTGAAACTCTGCAAAGTGCCATAACTTCTTTTATTTAAGTGGAATTCTTCTATATATTTTTATATAAAGGGAATTTATATTGTATGGAGTTTTTTGCTTTACCCTGCTAACATGATTTCTCTTGTGCATTTTGTTTCAACATTTTGATATATATATATATATGTTTAAAAACCAACAGTAAAAATGACAATATCAATACAAATTAATAGAAATTAATTTTTTATACATAATATGCTAACTTACCATGAAAGAAATTCTCACATTTTACTGTTGTTTGTTTCTGTTGTGTTTAAGAAAGTTTTTTAGTAGGAAATAAAAAATTTCCTATTAAAGTATTTTTTTTCCAACTATTTAAGTCATTTCGGGTTGGGCATAAATCTATCATATGAATTAGGCTTATTAAAGTTTTAGTGTCATAGCATGCACATTTTTAAAGCTATGTTGACATCTTCTGAATAGGCGTAGATACATCTTTGGTTTAAATTTGCATTCTACAGCTTTCTCTTCTAACCCTATTTTACTACCTATGTACATTAATGAAAGTAATAACTATTAGACCACACCTGTAATATATTTTAGTAGATTTGCTTAAATAAATAAATCAGGTAGGAAATAAATAAACCCAGCTATCCATCTCATCGTGAGGATTGATCATGCTGTGCTGGAGTGGAAGGGTATAGACCAAACAAATCATGCTTAATTTTGAATTAAGGATTATTTTTATAACTAAGCATTGTACCAAATTTTAAACAAATCAGTCCAGTAATTATAATGAGACATTTTGAGGATCATTTTGAATGAAGAGAGACAGATGGAGACCAAAATAAATGTGACTGTATTTTAAGTTAGACAATAAAAACTATTTATCAAATTTATGGGAATCCATCCAACCATTTTAATATAAAGTACAAACAAACAGATAAATGGACAAATAGAGAAAAAAAATGTTCAAGTGGAACAGTGACACTTCGCCTGTTCAGGGAATGTATAAAGACTTACCTAATTTCAATGCTCTGAATCCTGATCCAAAAGATCTCACAGAAACTAAATATAGATCACGATTTTTGTCAATCACAGCTAGCCGTCTTTCATTCGAAGGACCACATTGATCTAAGGCGACTTCCATTACTTCCAACTACAAAAGAAAAAAATAAGCTTAGTTTAGATTCATTCAACTCTTAAATAAAATTTTCATTTTGCTTTAATTTGCAGGAAATTCCAAATACAAGGTTTTTTTACAAAAATGGAACAAACTCTCCAATGTGACTCGATTTATTCACATTACTTTTTATTTAAAAACTGACTTCAGAACACATATTTCTGCATAATCACCAGACTGAAGCATTTTTTCAAGTTGTTCATTAAGGATCAAAACCATGAAAATCATTTGGTATCAAGCCAGAAAAATGAGATGGTAATAAAATGATCAGGCATCTATAATTCAATGCAGACCATGAAAAAAATTTCATATCTGCCATTATCAATGGTCTTACACTAAACTGAAATCTATCTCTGAGATACTACTCTGCTCCCATATATTTCAATCAGTTGCAGAAGAGATATTATGACTGGTACTGTACTCTTCCCATAACTATATGCTATGTATCCCAATTTTTAGCCTTTTTTTTTTTTACAAGCGTTGTCACCCTTTAACTAATGTTTAGACATTGCTGAAAATAGGTAGAATTGTCTTGTGATCTTACAGAAATTTAACAATAGACAAAAGCATTTTATACATTCAGACCCTTCAGGGTAAAAGTATTGCCACCTAATACAATGAAATGTTTTCATTGGTAAAAGTTCCATTTAAATGAAAGAGCAAAACGTGATCTTTCATGTTATACTAATTCATTTCAATATAACTTATTATTTAAAGATAAAATATTAAAGAGGAAATTATCAATACCTTATGAATAAAGGGCTTCCCATCTCCTAAAGGCTTTCCACTTTGAGTATCAAATAAATGGACAGCTAAAATAAAACCAAAATAATACAATGTATGATTTCAAATATTATGTTCATCTTTAATTACTTTTA
>JAFIDM010010028.1:67563876-67603748 GCA_023159025.1 Thereuonema tuberculata | reverse complement strand
ATACAATGTATGATTTCAAATATTATGTTCATCTTTAATTACTTTTATATTACCTATTCTTTAAAAAAATCTTAAAGAAAGGTCAAGAATTAAGCATCAATTACAAGTAATATAACTCAATGTTTGTGAATTAAAAACTCAAAATTCAATTTTTTTTAATCATTTCGTTTTCATCGTCTCATCATATCTGTAATATGAAAATATGTTTCGACAAA
The DNA here is from genome assembly GCA_023159025.1 of Thereuonema tuberculata. Taxonomy (NCBI): domain Eukaryota; kingdom Metazoa; phylum Arthropoda; class Chilopoda; order Scutigeromorpha; family Scutigeridae; genus Thereuonema; species Thereuonema tuberculata. The sequence goes on along the minus strand of JAFIDM010010028.1, from coordinate 67,603,533 downwards.
TAACTAAGAATTATTTAACAGTTATTTGTGTTTGCTGTAATTTCAAATGATAAAAAGGAGAAGATCATCAATGCATTTCTGTAATTTTAAAAATTCTCTGACCCATTTTCATGAAAGTAGAACTAAGAGAAAAGGACCTATCTCTGAGGGTAAATGGATTAAAGATACAAAACAAGTAATTTGAAAAATTTCCTGTTTTTCCAAAGAGAAAATTCAGCAAATATCAATTGCTATTTTGGAGAAGGCAAGGGCGATTTTATTTAGACCCTTTTGAACTTATTGTAAGCATACGTTGTTTGCTTACAATTCTGAGACAGAGTTGCAAAAAAATACTTACACTCCGGGTAAAATACCGTACTGAGAAAATTTTATACTGATATTCTAATAAGCTAAATGAGATTTTTCAAAAGGAACTATAACTCTAAGCTCTTATTAAAGAACCATATCTTTATCTTCATTATCATTTAAAATTCCAAACAAATACAAACCAATACAATATCCAGACCCTGTAGTTCATCTAATTTATTACGTCACAGATGAATATAAAAGATTCGCTTTGGAATCTTGTTTAATAAATTGTTGTATATGTTTAAATAAGAACAAATCACTTAGAGTTAATAAGGTATCTTTAAATATATTTAGAAAATCATTAATAAAAAACAAAAGATTAAAAAGAATTTTAAAGATTAGTTAAAAAAAGTTCACATGTTTATTCACAAATATTTATTTATATGTTGTACTTATTTTTAGTTATCAATTTTAAAATTAATTGTTTATTTGTTTTCAGTTGTTTATGATTATATTGTTTTCAGTTGTTTATGATTATATTTGATTTCAATTGTTTAATTTACAATGTAAGATCTCGCATATGAGAGTTTGTTATAATTTGTAATGTTAGGAATGAGAAAAAGGATTTTTCTCTTTCCTTTTATGTTTCATATTTTGTATTTTTCGTTATTTAAGTTTTAAACATATGGATCTTGAGAAAGTCCTTGAAAAAATAGGACGAAATATTGAAGACATGTTGATGAAGTTTGTATTTGTTTGGAATTCTAAGCTCTTAGTTTAAGAGAACAAAATTAGTCAACTGTATTAACTTTTGAACGATCACATGGAACTCAAAACATAATTGTTTAGATAGACACTGAACTGTATAAAGTTAATATTAAAACTTTGAGTTTTTTTTAATATAATTATCTAGATTTATATTAATTGTCATTTATGGAGCCATTTACATTGTTGATGTGGACTATCAGTCAGTTAATGAAACCACTGACAGGCAAAAGTTTGTTATCAGTACTTCTGTATGCTTTTCTTTTAATTTTGCTATTTCTTATTTTCTTCTAATTTAAAGTAAATGTTTTTAACCACAACTAACAAAACATATAAGAAATAGTCACTAGAAATGGATCTTAGTTTATAAATTGAGAAGAGTCTGTAATTTAAAATAATCTACAGTCTTCAATATTTTCTTAAAATACTTTTAAAAGTCTTTCATTTCATTTCATTAGAGAATTGTAGTTAGAATCCTTGCATTTTTTCTAAACATGGTAAGTTCATTGTTATTGTGATGATAATTTAAATTATTTTACTCCCCTTTATTTATGAATTGTGAATGTGATCAAGACTGATAAAATTCAGATACCTTTTTCATCATTCTTATCACGGATGGCAATTGTGTCATTGCTCAGACTAACAGTCAAATGATTCAATATATCTGGTCTCATGCCAGTCCATCGTGGACTACCCATTAATCTTCCTTCATAGGAATACAAATAAATATTGGTATTTTCAACAAGAAGAAAATGCCTGAAATAAAAAATTAAAACAAATAAGATGAAAATACTATTGTTTTTATATAGTAGTAAAATGATTGTATTAGGGAAAAACAAAAACAAAATGAAATGTTAAGAAGAACAGTGTATCTATTTATCAAAATGAAAGAATTTTATGAATGATTTTATAATTATAGTAGTATAAATGAGGAAATCATGTACAGTTCAGTCTCAATTTGAATTATTATTTTTTTTTCAAATCAACATTGTATTCTACAATAGTTCCAATTTTACTTGAAAAAAAAAAAAAAAGCGATATCACATTAAGGAAATCTGAAATTTTGATATAAATATATATATATATATATATATATATATATATATATATATATATACAGTGCAATTTGAATAATTCGAACGTCTTTAATTCGAAATCGTGGTTAATTCGAAGATTTCTCTTAGTCCCTTGAACTTCTTATTAAATCAATGTTAAAAAATCGTGGATAATTCGAAGTTCAACTTCCTTAATTCGAAGTTTTTTATAAAAAATTTCGAACCATAACGACTTTTCAGTCTTTCATCGTTAAGAAATTCAACACGTGACAACTGAAATCCCCTTCCCACCACCGTTCGACACATGACGCTTCAGACGCCATTCGAGCTTCCTGCTGTCAGTGTCACCATATCTTTCAGTAAGCCACGTGTGTAAAAGAATTTAACGTTCGCTGAAAAGGTCGCCGTCATTCGCGATGTGGAAAAGGGTGTGAAGAAGAAATGCCAAAATCGCCAACGAGTACGGGATAGCGCCGAATTTCGTCGGTACATTGAAGGACAAACCAATGAAAGTGAAGCTGTTTTCCGTTCACTAAACATGCTTGATGATTTTGCTAACCTTAAGCGACTGAATTCTACAAAACAATCAGTCATTGTACAATTTTTTGAAGAACTATAATTTTCTGTATTGAATGTAACATGTACTGTAGCTTACATAATATAAATCTTATTTTGTTTACATGCATATAGTGTTTTAGTCTTTCATACCATGATCTTTCTAAATAAATATTAACTTTATTAAACATCATCCACCAGAAAATAAATGTCATAAACTACATTTATTAACTGAAAAAACGAATTTTCAAGGAGATAAAATTAACCGTCTCCTCTTTTTCAAGCCTTTTACATTATAATAATAATAATAAGAAATTTTACATGTTTTCTCTAGATGTAGACAACATGTACACAAATATTCCTGTAAATGAAACTATGATGATTTTAGAAAGTTTAGCTTTTGAGAATAGGGAAGAATTGAAGAAACTTAAAATGGATTATGATGAATTGATACAATTAGTAAAACTAATAACTGAGAACACATATTTTAAACACCAAGATAGGATTTTCAAACAAGTCAAAGGTTTCCCTATGGGGTTACCTTTGTCAGGGACATTGTGCAATATTTATATGAATTTTTTTGAACAAAAATTATTGAAAGATACTAAATTTAGAATGGAATATTATCGCTATGCAGATGATATACTTATATTATGGTTCGGGACAAAAAGGCAATTTAGTAATTTTTTTAGTGACATTAACAAGAGACACAAAGACATACATTTCAAAATGGAAGAAGAAATCAATGACTCATTGAATTTTCTCGATCTGAAACTAATAAAAAAGGATAACAAAATAACAATGAAACACTACATTAAAGATTATAAAAATGACCATATTTTAAAATTTGATTCTGGACACAATATGAAAATAAAAAGGAATATAATTGAGAATTATTTAATTAGAATTGATAATAATACCAGTAATGAGGAAGATTTTAATATAGGAGTAAGTGATATGAAATCAAAATTAAAAAAGAATGGTTATACAGGCAGATTCATAGATAGTTCAATAAGAAATTATAATAAATTTAAGATAAAAGAATTGGATAAACATAATGAAAATAGATTTTTCATTCCGTATCCGAATAAGAACAGCTGGAAATGAAAAGAAATTGGTAAAAGATATGGAGTAAACTTAAATTTTGAATATAGAAATAAATTAAAAAATATTTTGTGTAAAAAGATAAATAGCAATGACAAGAAGTTTGAAATGGGTGTTGTTTATAAATTAGACTGCCTGAATTGCGATTCGTTCTATCTTGGGGAGACGAAAAGAACAGTTCAAGAACGCATGGGGGAACACGAATATTATATTAGACAAAAATTAGTAAAGGAATCAGAAATTGCTGAACACTGTAAAGACAAACAGCATTGTATCAATAGTGAAGTAAACATTTTATATAATGAAACAAATACAAAAATTAGAAGGACAATAGAAAACCTATGTATCTGAAATTCGAAAGAAAAAAATCTCAATAGATATGATAGAGTTAAAGTTTGTGAAAATTTGGTAAATTTGGCTAGAGAAATGATTAACAAAAAATTTGTAATCTCTAACAAAAGGGGAATAATCGAAAAATTAAAGTGTTAATAGTCTTTATATGTAAGAATAGTCATGTATTTTTTCGATAAGATTATTTTTACAGATAAATTACAAATATTAGTGATTATTAATAATGTGTGATTATTATATTGTAGATTATGATCCTTTATTATTATTGTATTAACGTTTTTTAATTGTTAGTATCAATATTTTAAGGTCATTGTCATAAAAGAATCTCGTCTATTTATTATTATAATATAAAAGGCTTGAAAAAGAGGAGACGGTTAATTTTATCTCCTTGAAAATTCGTTTTTTCAGTTAATAAATGTAGTTTATGACATTTATTTTCTAGTGGATGATGTTTAATAATATTTATTATAAAAGAGAAGATTTAAGGAAGAAGTATGGTTTGTTTGTATATAGTAAATATTAACTTATTGATAGAATAATCTTTTCAAGCATTCAGTGGGCCTAAAATTAAAGTTAAAAGATTTTTTTTTTTTTTTTAAATAAATATTATTTTCATTTATAACATACTATGCCTAAAATCAGTCCTACTAGGTATTACAATACCTGTGTTGTAGGTGCTGATTATATTAATTTATAACACAACAGAATAATTTTTCAATACAATAGTGAATTCAAAATATTTTTACAGATAAATTACAAATATTATGTAACTTCTTTAATTCGTAGTCTTGGATAATTCAAAGTTTTGTAGTGGTCCCTTCAGCTTCGAATTATCCAAGTTGCACTGTATATATATATATATATACAGTGTGAATATATATATATACAGTGGAACCCCGCTATTCGTACACAATCCGTTCCAGGAGGCAGTTCGAATGGCGATTTGTACGAATGGCGAATCATTTTTTCACATAAGATATAATGTAAATTGGATTAATCCGTTCCAGAACCCAGAGATGATTGCTTATTTAAACCTTTGTAATAATACTTTAAGCATAAAATACATAAAAAATATGAAAACAATAAATATACAGGCCTCTCTTATTATGTCTTTCTTTTTCAGTATAGACGATATGGTTGATTTTGCCATGCCATACAGAGTTGCCAGGTCAGAGATACGAGTTCCACTTTCAAACTTCGCAACGAGTTCTTTTTTCAATTCAAATGTCGTTCTCACTGCTTTCCTTTTAGGCATATCAGTAATCTTTTTTGGACCCATGGCTGCACTATTTTCAATAAAAATAACAATAAAATATCACAAAGTTTCGTGAAGCTTGCGTGGATGATGCGTAGCGCACGGAAGATAGCACGAGACTGAACTGAAGCGACCGCGTGGGGCGGCCAGTAACAAGGTCATGCTGTCCGAATCGCGAGCAAGCGTACGAATGGCGAGTTCAATTTTACTTGAAAAAGTTGGACGAATAACGAGTTGTACGAATAGCTAGGCAGACGAATGGCGGGGTTCCACTGTATATATATATATATATATATATATATAAAATAGACTACTGCTTTTAGTTATAATTTTATCATTGTAGCTCTGTCACTTGTAAATACTTTAGGAACATAACCTGCTTTAGGAACATAACCAAGTTAGAAGTCAAAAGATTACAGACAGTTAAAATAAAGTCACCACATACATATCAGCATGATAAATAAAATTCTTCAAACTTACGCAAAGTTGTAACTATCTGAACAACTTTAACAAAGATTGTGGCAAAGATTGAAACTCATTTTGCATTTAGCCCTACATGAAAAGATTGTATTGTTAAGTTAAACAATCTTGGTGAATGCATTACAACCAGTTACATGCACTGGTAGGAGCAAAAGGTTCATGGAATGAATGAATTCCCATCTAGTCAGAAACTCATCAGAATTCCAACAAGAATTCTGCCATACAGGATATGATACAGACATCTCTAGGTTTTGTTTGTATGGTGAAGCAGGAATAAAAAAAAAAAATCTTCTTTAAAATGGCAAACAGCAGATTCACAACATATATGATTCATTTTTGCTGGATAATAGAATCAGAATTAGTAGTTTGCCTTCAAAACATTACACTGGTTTCTTTTGCTATCCAGGTTAACTTCAGCCTGATCAATAAAAGCAAATCTTAAAGGTGAGACATGTCATTTTCAATAGATCTCACAGCAGATATATTAAATAGCCAAATTGTAAATTTCTAGAGCCTGCAGATATCAGATTATAGTCTGATATGATTTCAAATGAAGATGTTTACAAGGATTGCCTTCATTCTTTTTGTGGTAAAACTAAGCCTCAACACTTACTATCGCAATAAACTTTAAAAGTTAAAAGTGCTCCCTTCGATATGCCAATACAGGCCTGTGGGATCACGGGAGGTCAGGCTCCAGCAGCTAGACCAACGGGACTAAGTTGAGGCCGGGTGGTCAGCCCAATGCCCGCCCACCTTTAACTCCCAGGAAAGAAACCCGGTATCCATTCTACAGAGGGTTGGGGAGACCCTAGGACCCATTTGGAGGAGAAAGGAGCGTGGATAAATCCCCGCCCAGGAATCGAACCCACCTCCTCCAACCTGCAGCCATGCGCCCTGACCACTCGGCCACTGGGTCCACTATCGCAATAAACCAACACTATATGAATAATGAAGCATTGCAACGTCTTATATGGCGTAATATTTTATATAATAAGCTGCAATGCTTCATTTAACACAGTTATTACCCTCACCATTAATCATTAGAAATAAACAAAGTTTCAACGACATGTAAAGTAATCTTCAATGCAATTTTTGCAAGCAGAAGCATACCATTAAGAATTTTATAAATGCTGCTCTGGCTTGTAGAATTTTCTATGTAACTAAAGTATACAAAAGCATATGTTGTGCTACATCATTCAAAAGATACAGGGCAGATTACTTTGCTGACACTGATTGGATAAAGTCTATGTGGCTCTTTGTAAGACACATTAAATTCCCATGAAAGAATAAGTTCTTTTATGATAATTTTGTATCATATAATAAAAATGATTTTTTACTTTTTGATAAAAAATGTATACATTGTCAACTACATTAAAGTTAAATAAGTTTAAATTCCAAACATAACTTTTACTAATAACGTAACAATTACCTTTCTGCTTGGACAATCAAAGATACACTTCCTTCTTTTAGTTCAAATATGATTGGTGTATTCCAATTTCGGGTTGAGTAAATGTAGCATTGTGTGGTTGTGGCAACAACCAAATGATTATGGGAAAGAGACACTTTAATGATGCGATCTCTGAATTCCAACTTTTCCCATGCTTCATCCAAAACATTGCGGATGTCAATTTTCTTGCGACCACTAACTGTAGCTTCATAGTTCCGCCATTCTAAGCGTCTACAGCAAATCAAACAATGTTTAAATAATCAATTGTATCAAATAAAATAAAAGGCTTATAATTGAAAAATAAACATTGTATTACTTCCGAAGACAACTAAATGATTTGCAATTTACGAAACTGCACCTCCTTTTGATAAAATAATTGGAACAACATTTTTTTAAATACTAGGATGACTTTCCAATGATTTTAATTATACATCAGCAGCCTTGTTAGAAAATAATTTATAATCATTATCAACTGTCGCTTGTTAAACAAGATTAAAAGATTAACAATAATAAAGACAATAATAATTTATAAAACTTGAGCACTGTTTATAAAAAAAAAAATGGCAACTGAAACAATCTGATTATTAGATGATGCTATATAATTAAATTATTATTGCTTAATTACATACTGTAACTATATGTAATCATTAGGGCAAGGCATTTGATGATTTTGCATCTTTTTTCTACGAAGGTTGAAACATGAATCGCATATATGAAAATGTGTAACATTAAATAATTGGTTAAATATTGGCAATTTGTTAGGGCATTTTTTTTGCATTTTTCGGCATTTTTTAGGGATAGGTCATTTTTTGGCAATTTTTAGGTCTTTTTGAGCATTTTTAGTAGTTTTTTGGAAGGCAATGTAATTTTTTTTATACTCTAGAGATATACTTTTATACTTTGAAATTTTATGTATTATTCAGTATCTTTGCTTGTCCTCATTCAAGCCAAAAAAATTTTCCAGAAAACAAGTGGACCTTTTTTTTGGTTGTCAAAGATAAAAAAGGTAAAAAAAAGGTTTAATGTAACAAATTCAAATGTTTTATTGGTCATTTTTTTCTGATTTTTCTGTCATTTTTTTACTATTTTTAGATCATAAATGCATTTTTTATTTGTCATTTATTAGCAAATTAAAGGTCATTAAATGCCTTGCCCTAGTAATCATCAGATTGCTTCAATAACCAATTTTGTTTTTCTTTCTTATAGTGTTCAAGAATTTTATTAATGGTAAAATACCAAAATAGCTTTATACTAAATAGCTATTTACATAAAGTTCTGGTACATATTCTATCTCTTATTTTTAACAACGTATTTTTAATTATTATTATTTTTTATTTCCAGTTTTCTTAATTTATTTCACATGTCATGCAGTACAATAATTTTAATTCTTTAATATTTCTTTATTCAGAAATAATCTAGCAAACATAAATGAAATCTTTACATTTATATATTATGAAACAATAATAAATGTTAAGGAATAAAAAGAGTAAATAAATATTGTGTATGGGTATGAATACCAGTAAACTTTTAAGGCTAAAAAAAAATCTTGAAATTTAGCAACTGTTGTATTATGTGCAAACAGAATGATTGCAAGCTACTGCCACCATCTTCTGAGATTGACTTGGAAGTTGAAGTCATTTTATATTAGTGTGCTCTGTGTTACCAGTAATCAAATGCTGCTCCTAAATTGTGCCTATGTGGAATGCATGGATAGATTTTTCAAAGTAAATTCTAAAATTACTCAGTTTTTCATGTGTAGTCCTGCAACTTAAAAAAAAATAAAACTTTCTAATAATGAAGTCAATGAGAGTGATGGGGTAGAAGCAAAGCAGTTGTTGTTGGATTATGGTCAAAGTGAGTAAGAAAGTGTACATTGGTTAAAAATGGAGATCTTGAACATGTTATTGTCACAATGATGAAAAACAGGATTTATCTAACTGCTGGACTTTTGATAAAAAAGTGGAATATTGCAAGAAGAATAACTAGTTGATGGTGATAAATAAAAACCTTGGTTGTAAAATTTGTAAGGAAGTGGGCAGTCTGGGACCACAGAGAAACAAACAAGATATGAATATTTCAAAGCAATGGAATTTTCTTATTTGGTGAAAATAAAAAAGAAAGAATGTCCTCACTATGCAAAAAAATTGTGATCGTAAAGTAGTTCAGCTTACAAGACTGCTTCTGAAATTGTAGCAACTGCCAAAGAAAATCAATTGGAAACTATCTGTTCTAAATGAAAAAGAAATCACTGCTAGGATATTCAGAACAGTGTACAAAGTTGCAAAGAAAACAAGTCAACTATTTTTAATGATTTTGAATCTGAAACAGATTTCCAAAAAATAAATGACTGTGTTAAGGGCAGAATTCTACACTGCACAAACGGGTATTAGTGTTACAAATCACATTGGAACTGAAATAAAGAAAAACCTTTATTTATAAAATAGTTACATCAAACTGTAAAAATATCCTTTTTAACTTATGAAAGCATTACTATTAGCCAGCTGTCTTTCTTGATAATCTATATCTGACATGGATAAACCAACAAATATATGTATGGAAATATATAAGTTGAAAATATTACAGAAGGTATTTTCCAGTGTCTGATGAACATACTTAAGGAATTACATTTTCATGATTAATTTCTAAAAGGAAAACTTGATTGCTATTGCATGTGATGGGACAGATGTGATACCAGTAAACAAAAATAGGATAATGGCTTAATTAAAAAGAAATTCCCACACATCATATTCTGGCAATGCTGTAATTATAGACTTGAGCTGTCTGTTGGAGATGTGGTGGAAATTCCTAACTTAAATGAATCATTTCAAACTGTGTTATTTCCCCCCGCCCCCAAATAAAAATATCATCAATCACATCAGAGAACTAAGGATCAGAGCTGAAGATCTAGATAAGTAAATCTTCAAAATTGGAGGAATTTTAAATATGTGATGGGTTGCTTCTAGTTTCAGAAGCATTTATCCAGTGTGAAAAGGTTATGAAGATCTCTTTGCTCACTTTGTATATGTAAAAAGATGATGAGCACAGGAAACAGAGTGACAGTAATGTATAAAAGTTTGCTGAACAAATTGACAAGTGTTCATTTTGTGCTATTTTTGTGCTGATGTGTGATGCTCTATGACAACTATCTGAACTCAGTGTTGAGATGCAAGCATGAGACATCAAAGCTCACAAAATTATCTCAAGGCAGATGTAGTGTTTTAAAGACAGAAAATGAAATTGTGCAACTCAGTTGTGTTAAGGTCTTCAAGGGGCTGAAAACTTGAACTTCAAAGGAGTTAATCAGAAGAAGAAAGCAAATGTAAATTATTCTTTTGACTCCAGAAGGTTTTTTGACACTTTAAACAACAAATGAAAGTGGCCTGCTATCTAAAAAGAAGACATGCAAATACCAGACTGGACAAAAGTACTAGATCCAACATGTTGAGAAGACACTTTCTAGGAGACTGAAGTGGAAAATTTAAGTAAGTGACTAAGGCTATTAGAAAGACAGAACTTAAAATGTTACAGCGACTTCTTAGTGAAGTGAAGAAGAAAACACCACCTGACTCTTGCAGATCATTCTTAATATCATTCTGAAATCTTCTAGTGGTTCAATACAATTTCAAAATCTTCTAGGAGTGTGAACTTGGCTTCTTAAAAAGGAATTTAATTGCAACACCACCAAGGGCTCCTACACACTTGAACACTAAGTCTGTTGATGTTCATCAACTGTTTTTCAACTGTTGCCATACATCAATTCCTGGTTCCCGAAAGGGAGATTTCTAGCAACTGAAACACAGAGCAAAGAACATTCACATGAAAATGGCAGCACTAGTGTTTTGATGCCAATTTGGAAACTGCTGTGATATAGATATTAATTTAATGTTTTATTTTATGAATGAATGTGTGCCAGTAATTTTTTCTTTTTAGAAAAAAAAAAAAAAAAAGCATTGTATGTGTGTGAGGAATTTTAATTGTCTGATGAACATACTTAAGGAATGAGATTTTCATGATTAATTTCTAAAGGAAAACTCAATTGCTATTGCATATAATGGGACAGCAGTGATATTATTAAACAACAATGCAATGTATTTATTCATCTATTTATTTATATGTATTTTAATATGCACACATCTGCACGTTTGATAATCCCGTTAAATAACAGATATCTTTTTTTTTCTGTATTGTTTTCTAAGTACACAATACATAAATATAGATGCCAATAAGCATTTATGAATGATTTGCTTTACATTCATAAATAATGAAGAATGTTTCATAACAAGTTTAGATTAAGATTCTATTCTAAAGTATAAAATAATACTAGTGGTATTTTTATTTCAAATTAATGACAAAAGCTGAAGTTTGTTTTGTTTGGTTTTGCCTTACCTGTCAATGACATGGGCAAAAATCACATGCCCATTACCACATGCTCCTGCAACTTGGGTTCCATCACTGGACCAGGAAATATTAAATATGCTGCCAGTATTTGGCTTTTCCAGTGAATAGGACCACTGAAATTGAAAAAAGATTTTGTAAATATTCAGTCAGAATTTTGTTAAATTATACATGTTTTGAATTTATTTCTATGGGTATAAAATGCTTTAAAAATTAATTGGAAGATTCTTTGTTTTATCATAAAACAATGAACATAATAAAGATTTGGCTTTGGTTTCAATAGAGCAATTAAGCAGCATTGAGCAGAATTCAACTTTTGCTCTTGTGCAAGAGATGGAATTGGTTTTCCTACTGTATTAAGAAGATTGCCACATTATATTCAGTGGAATTATGGGACATTTTAGCATCATCCTATAAAACTATGGGATGAAGATTTGAGTTTCTTTTTTTTTTTAATTTTGACACCTTCACCCTGTTGTAACAAATTGTATGGGAAATCTTTACTTTAGGACTATTAAGTATTCTGTTATATTAAAATACAGTCAAACTTGGCTATAACACGGTTGTTTATATCGCTAATTTGGATATAACGCAATTTGGTCTTGGACCCCTTCTATTTTGGAAAGGTGTTTAATTGTAAATTGCAAAATTTACCATATTTTCCCCCAAAAATACAAAAATCGATTGATTTTAGAGAACTGCTTGCGATTTGCTACTTACAATTAATACTTCCTGGGTAATACTGCTAATCCCAAGATGGTGGCGCCAAACCATAAGAAAACAGAAATATGAAGATTTTGGCTAATATAACCCATCAAAGTGTTGAAAAGGTAATGATTTATAAATATTTATAAATATAAAATTCTCTCACATCGCTCTGAATGATATAGGTAATTGCGAAATGACCATTTTAAATCGATTTGGAATTGTGTGGGCGATAATAGGGTTTGAGTATATGACATTTGACATCGCGAAGATAAAAAAGCTCGGGCAGATTGCGATCTTCGAGATCTTAGATCCGAAAGATCGCGATATAGCCGAGTTTGACTGTAATAACAGATGTAGTCAAGCTTACTGAAAATAACGGTTATTTAATTTTTAAAGTATCTTGTTTAAAAGTTACATTACATTTCACTTTAAACAAGATACAAAAATTAATTTTCTCCTGAAAGAGTAAGGTTTAGAAACACTTTCTTAATCAAAGCAACAAAGAAAAATTTGTTAATCTAAAATTGCGCATATCAACTGAATTTTTAAGTTGCATGAGTTGAATTTTCTGAGAGTTTATATTAATTACTAAATCAAAATTTGTGTATTAATGCAAGGAGAGGAAAAAAAAGTTAAAAACACGAAGTTTCTCAGAACAATGATTTTAAAAGATCTCTGAATAGCAAATTTCTATAATGACACTGGGAGATAAATGGCATTGGGAGATACTAAATCTACAAAAGCTAGGCAACAACTATTAGTAGACAAAAAAAAAATCATAAGAGTTTTTTTTTTTTTTATTAACTAGTTATTTTTTGTTATGCCATTTTGGATACAATCTCTTGTCCATAGAATAAGCTATAAAAAGTTCATTAAATGCTTTCAGTCTTTCCTAAATCCTTCAAGTCAATCTTTTGCTGGAAAACTTACCGGTAATGAAACTTAATGAAATAACTTAAAATTCTAATCTTTCATGCATTCACAACTGATTTTCACTATTTGGAAAAAAAAAAAAAAAAAAAAAATGAAAATGGAACTCTTACTGTTATAGATTAAAATTAAACTGACAACAAACTGCTATAAAGAAAACTAAGGATCTTCTCACTTCCCTCACTTTCAACATGCCTTCCCACCTCGTGTCATCCTAAATGTTGTTTTATGTCCTATATGTTTGTGCCGTCCCTGATGAAGGAATACACGCAGTATTCCGAAACTGTCGGATTATTACCATGCTTATAATTCTCTCAACTTTTTGTGAGTAAGTGCGTTTTATTTATTTCTATTTTTTCTTTATGCTGTAAAGAAAAACTTAAATAAAAGTATTACAGGCTACGTAAATAAGAATTGTGAAAATAAATTACCCCAATTTTATCACAAAGCCTAAGTGTATTGAAAGACCCAACAGCGAACAGCTCTCCTTGAGGGGACCAAGCAATGGCTGTAATTGGATAGTCGTGTAATGGACTGTTATAGATTTGCCTTCCATAACAATCCCAAACCTATAAAGATAAATAAATAAATAAATAAATAAATAAATAAAATAAAGAAATTGAAAAGAGTTCAAAATAGCAAGGAAAAAAAATACATCCTTTGTTAATGCCAATTTAATAAATAAAGTTTTGAAACTCCAACCTTTCATCTCAAGCTTTTTTCATTTCATTTTATTTATCACTAAATAAATTTTAGAGAATTTAATTATTTAAAATTTATCATTAATTTTCTGATTCGACTTTATCTCTATTTTCAGAAATTTCACTTCACAATTATTATTTTATATTTTCTTATCTTTATGTCAAGCGATAACAATCTTGCATCACTGGTTAATTACTGTATATTAAGAGTCTTTCAATTCATTTATTTAATCATCCCATCATTGCTGTATCTATAAATGCTCATCTGAAGCAGGACACTGAAGAAGTTTTTAGGAGACCAGTGAAAACAACCATAAGAAAATATAAAAAGTTTATAAAGGCGATGATCACAAACAACTTCTGAACTAAGTGGAAAGCATACTACAGAAGAGAGACAAGAGTGGCAAAAAGCCGGCATGGATAATTGCCAAATGGTGAACATCTATAAAATATACAAATATGTAAACATTGAAAAATACATTGATAATGATGAAGTGAGAATACACAGAATGATATAATATCATGGATATGGAAAAAATCTATACTAGACTGATACTGTAAGACAAACAATTAGCAGTCAAAAATGTTGAAATATAAACAGTAAAACTTTCTTTGAGTATTTATCAAAGACCAAACAGTGTTTTACTAAAATGGTTAATTAAGAAATCTGTCTTGCTATGGTGATGATACCTTTCAAATTCTCCCTTTAAAATTTACACTTTGAAGCTTTACAGCATCAATTCTCACTATAGTAGATAATGAAATGAGCTGGATAGAAATTATTTCTTGTGTATATTTTAAAAAAAAAGAAGCTTTACCCTAAAAAAAAAGACTGTAAAACTACAGCTGCTGAGTTAACATTATTAATATTGTTGTATTTAGTGCATCAATAAGCGTAAGCTTCAAGAGATTTTATTAGCTTCAATAGCTCATTTTGAACAACTTTAGAATTTTATCACTTTATATTGGTTGCATTGAATCATTATATTTTTCCATTTGATACTACTGCTACATAGACAACGTATGAGAATCCTTCCTTATGTGATATAGAAACAAGGTTGGGTATTCTTCTTCTTCCTCTCATTTGTATTACGATAAAAATGCCACTAAGCCTTCTTTACATTGTATGTTAGGCCTGATTAACCAATACTATACTAATATAATAAATGGAAAGACAATGTTAAAGAGATTATAATCTGTTTTTGTTACAAACTATACCATTATTAATTTATATACAAAAAAAGTAAGATATTAAAAGTTAATTCTATGACTCTTTTATGTTTTGACTCTCTTCTTTTTTAGTGTTTTTATCAGTGTAGTACTCCAATGTGATTGGAGCACTTAAATAAAATTATTATTATTATTATCATTCATTTTTTGTTTTAATTGAAGACTATAATTCCAAATGGGACATAACTACTTTTTTTTTTAAAGAAAACGTTGCAACCATTTTTTATAATATTCTAACAATTCATCCCCACGGAAAGCTTTCTGCTAATCTACCATAATCCAAAATTTATCTTTGATAAATATATATTGCTAATGACATTAAAATAGTGCAGCTATAATATCAAAAGGTGTGATATCTTAATATCACTGTCAACATATTAAGATAAGAGTAGGTTGGCTACAAATGAAAAGATCAGTTATTAGGTAGAACAAGTCACAGAAGAACTATTAAAAGATAAGGTCAACTATACAAGAAGGGAAGATGTTGATGAAGTTTTGGATTTCATTTGAAGATTGTGGTGGTGCAGTAGGAGAGGAAAAAGCAATGAATATCTGTATGGAGGGGGTCAAGGAATATGATTAGCAATAAGATTACAGAAATGAAAAAAAGCCCCTTTACGTGCCATTTGAGTAGGCTATATCGATGGCAATGTTAGGATAGATTGCCAGTGAATAAAAAGCTTTAAAACTCATCTTACATGTTCCATAGCGCCTTCCATCACACAGAAAATTTACACTTCTCAATTGTCATCATACCTATGTTTTATTTACGAAAAAAAAATAGCATTGATTTATATAAAAATCATTTATTCAATGCATCAAATAGGCGAAAGAATGTTTTTAATTAATTAAAATAGGAAGTATTTAATTTTTTTCATCTTTTTTGTATTTCTTTGTTTTCAGTTTCGGTATTTCTTGTTAAATCTCGACCCACCCCGATATGTTTTCGAGATTCCAATCGCTCGTCGATTCAACTTTTCAGGCCGAAATTCTGTAATGAATTTGGTTAATAATGTAATGTTTTCTGGAAGCATCCACGAAAATGTAAGGAAAAGATGACCTCCATTTGTAGATATAATTTTTGTAATCGGTAATTTCGAATAAATAGATACAAATCGATTGAACTTCAGGTTCTACAATTCGCCACCAGGAGCGCTAGTGTCAGATGGCTCCTTAGAGATGGCATGCAATCTCTCTGAAATTAGATCACATTCTAAAAGGGGCAATTTGCTTTCCATCCCTCCATGGCGCAATGATGGCACGCAGATTGCCTGTGAAATGGTACGTGAAAAGCGGCCTTAAGAGAAATTACATTTCCATACTGTGGGACAGACCCAGAATAATTAGCTTAAAGGGTGGAAGAAATTGCATGAAATTCAGTGGAAGTCATCAAAGCTAATAGACTAGAACTAAGGGCTGGGTCATCTTGGGCAAAACAATGCACTAGGGCCTTAAATATTAAAAAAAAAAAACAATTACAGACTGCATTGCTGCTTGGAAGTTGGAATATTGGCAATTTGTAATAAAATAATGAATGTACTATGTATATACATTATTTAAGAACAATGTAAGAACATTCATAGAATAATATCTCGAAGACTTCTCTTCCATGATTTATCTTTGGTCCTTTTTTTTAAGCTGATAAATCAACATTAATCAGTTGATAATAAATTTACCATGGGTCCCCTGGGCAGCTGCCCAGTGTGCCCATGCATTAAGATAATAATGACTAAAGGGAGGATAACTGAAGCTCAGGAATTCATGGATTTTAATGAAAGATAGGTCAACCTATAGAGCTTTTTGGAAAGATCATTCAAAATCTTTGTAAGTTTCTCTTGTCATGTTTGATCATGCAAGGCTATGTTTTTGTTTCGTTTTACGATAATGCTCTATCTTCAAACAACAAAAGCAGAATCTTAATTATATTTTACCATAATCTTTCCTTTCTAAAGTCAAAAGACTCGTTCCCTTATAATTCTTACATTCTCAACTCTTATTCGTATAATGAGACAATGTCTGACGACCCTATTCATCCATCTTAGTTTTCTCAGGTTGTCTCCACACTTCAATATCTCAGTCAATTTCATCATCTATCGTGGCACTTTTTTCCATTCTTCGGCCAACTTTATCTCTTGCCAAATCTTTTCTGTTTAAATCTTATCTACATCTGTTTCAATTCATTCAGTAATAGCTTCATTACGGCCAGCATTATCATTCCTTCCAACAGAACTGTTCACACAGATATCCTCCTCTGTCTATCAAATTGTACCTGTGCTATCTTACGACTCTCTTGTTTTTTTATCACATATATTCACAATATTCCTGTAGTCATTCTTCATATCTTATAGCTAATTTCAAAACATTCACTTATTAACTTCAAAACACATCCTGCAAAATCTCATACTTTAGCTTTTAATTTTGGCTCTTCCTTACATCTCATGTATACCGCTGACGATTACCTATAATTAACCATTTACCAATCCTAAATATACTGCCAAATTGAAATAATGTGGTTTTTGGAGTCCAAAATATCTAGATATGTTATACATGAGACTGCAATGGTAAGGCCTGCCATGTGTGTAAAATGGCAAATCCCATGGCATTCACTATTTACGAACTTACCATTCACTCTACTTCAGAATCACATCTTACAAATGGAAAAAACACGGGAAAAGTTAAATCATGTGCAGCATGTAAACACATTAATATTGGGTTAATTTAGAAAAGCATATACACAATGATTTCAGCATTAATGAAATGCATTCAATGCCTTGCACAAGGATATGAAAGTTTACCGACTCAGATGAGTGTGAGCTAAGTTTATAAAAGATAGAAAAAGATTAGCAGGATCTGAAGAGGCTGTAAGGTAAATTAAGATAAAGAGGCTGAATGTTAATGTGGGTCCACATCATGTAACTCACACACAGACAAGAAGAGCCCCGAAATTTCCAAAACTTAATGTAATTCCTTTCGTGTAAGATAATTACTAGATATTTACAAAAGTGACAAATATTACATGTATTTTTTTACTTGGTAATTTACTGAAATCCACAGTATAAAATACATTACCAAAATATTTCTACCCCTTCCCTCTGGAAAAGTTTCCGCAGGAGCTCAAGGTCTACATTCTATTAAAGTGCTTTGTAACAAGACAATAGTGTACTTATTATTGTTCCCTGAATACGGAAGCAATATCATCATTCTTAAGAAGAAAATGAGTGAGGCACTGAATATATATTCACATGGTGAATCTAAAATAGGGGGACAAACTGCATGGGCGGGTTCCCCATATCAAATGAAGTCTAAAAAAGGTTAGATAAATATATGATCGGAAATGCATGGTTGCTTTGTTATTCCAATCCAAAGAATCGAAGCCAGACTATAATGCAAATAATGGATATGAACAGTATCTTTATTGGTAGTGTAATTCACAATAATGCGGTAGTGTAATTCAGTAATGCTACCAATAAAGATAATATTCATGTCCATTGTTTCCATTGCAGTCTGGCTTCGTTTCTTTGGATTGGAATAACTCAGCAACCATACACTTCCGGTCATATATTTCTGACCTTTTTTACTTCATTTGGTATGGGGAACACGCCCCCGCAGTTTGTCCCTCTATTTTAGATTCACCCTGTAAATAATTCTCACCTTCAAAAGTTGCCTTTTATTCTTGGAGGGTAGGCAGAACAGGAGGTAAATTCCTGCAATCATCAGCCAAATAGGACAAAATTGAATCGCATGCTTGCCCAACTATTACCTCCAGATAAGAACCCCAACAACTATTTGGCAAATGGCCGGGTAAACCCTAAGACCCATCCATCTAGATGAGAACAACCAGGGAAAATTCCCAACCTCAGCTAGGGGATTCAACCCAGCTCTTCAATTAGCAGAAAAGCATTTACCACTTGAGCTACCAGGCCCACTTCACCTCACCCTCAATTTTTTTTTTTTGTATTTTTAATTTTTATCTCCATTCAGCAGCAAATTCATTGTGAATTTAGTAAATAAAGATTAAAAAAATGTATCTTAAGTATTTTTTTTTAATAAGAAATTCTTGTATGACCATACTGACTACATTAAGCATAGGAAGCGTTGAGAATGATTACGACCTAAGTCACACATTTGAAAAAAAGTACTTTTTTAACCTAGTTCAAACAGAAACCGGACTGCTAATGGATTAGTGAAGCGTAAAATACAGCCACTCCTAATCAAATGTCAATCTCGCCTCCTTGTGGTGCAGTCTGGATCTTAACGAAAGAGGCTCTGACAACCAAGTATTGGCGGTATAGCCACAATTTCTAAATAGAGGAAATGCTATTCATTGGCAAGTTCAGAGGCCATAAGATAGCAGCCCTATCACTGAACTTACTCTGCAATAGAGTGGTGATCTATCCAGGGGAATTTAATATTACTCGAAAAACTCAGAAGATGAATAACAGGACAAATCATCTTCAGAGCTAGGAACAGACAATCATTGTCTATACACCTAAGATGTTCAAGACAAGACAAGACAAACAGAAACCACATTGAGTGCCTGTACTTCAAATTAAATGGTGGTTACTCAACAGACGGCACTGCCGTGACTAAATGTTCATCTCATACTAACTTTCTCCAAGCACTGCTTTCTATAACAAAGACCAAATCCACAAGAAAATGGCTGCCATTAGGAGGGTTAAATGTAGACATTCTATTGATGAAGAAAACAGTTGTGAATCATCATCAGATGATGATTTTTCACCTACTGAATCTTTATACTCCCCTAGTGGTGATCATCTTCAGAAAATAACTTGGTAAGCCTGTGATTATTATTTATTTGTTAGATAAAGAAATGTGGCATAGGATAGTTTCACTCATAAACTATAACTTAGAATTAAGAATGCATAATGTAATATATATAATACTTTATAAGTGGGTTCTGCAAAATGTGCAGACAATTGCTATCTTTCCTAAGCTTATGTCAATATTAAGCACTTTCAGTATGTCATATTAGGATACAATTTTATTGAGATGTGGCTTAGGATTTCCTAACATTATTGTTTCCTTATATGACCAAAAGAAGCCTTTAACCTGAAACATCAACTTCTAAATCACCTAAAAGCATGAAAAAGAAAGTGCACGTGTCTCAGTGGAAGAGAATGAAATGCAAGCGCTGTAGGAAGGCTGGAAGGGAATATATGTGTGATAAAACTGGAAAGATAAAATGGAAAGGAAATTGGACCAGACTGTAAATGTCGAAAGAAATATTCTACAATCAATTAAAGAGCATGCTGAAGATACGTAATTTAACATAGGATTTAAAAAAACTCCCAAGATCAGACACTTGCTACAGAGGGTTGTTTACAATCTATGGTAACGATTTGCATGGCGCTGACGACACAACCAATCACAGTAGGTATGCAAATTTATGCAAACGTACAGGTGAGTACTTAAAGATTAGTGTGGAGGGGTGCGGGTTAGTTTGTTCGGAGAAATGCCGCCGAAAGTGTCACAGTTTTGGGAAGGGTATGTTACAGCCCTTTCTGACGCAAAATTTAGTTATTCCGCAATAATTACGGCATGTAGAGAAAGAGGTTTCACCATTTCGAAGAAAGGAGTTCATAATGTGTTGGCTGGTGTTGGTTTGGCCCGTACAGGACAGATTTCCGGGACTGAAAAGCAAGCAAATCCAAGGACACCTGTAAGTCCCACAAAGACTGTCATCCGGAAAGTCAAGAAAATGGTGACGGGGAACAATCCAGCGACCCAAAGGACCATTGGTGCAAAGGTAGGAACATCTCTTCGTACCGTAAACAAGGTTATCCATAAAGATTTGGGACTTCAAAAGAGACATAAAAGCAAGGTTCACAAGCTCTTACCAAAGCATATTTCAGAACGTAAGACAAATTGCAGAAAACTGTATGAACGACATCTCGCTGGGGATAAATGGAAGTATGTGGCCACATTAGACGAAGCATATGTTTATCTGTCCGACTGCAATAAACCAAGGGCAATTTTCTATCGCCCTGTGGGAGCCAAATCGTTTCCAAATTGGTACAGAGAATGTAGTGAAACTTTTTCGAAGGGATTCATGATCGTTGCGGGTTATTCCTATCAAGGCAAGCTACAGATACGGAGGGTGGCTCAAAATTTGTAAAGGTGAATTCTGCGTACTATCAGGATCACATACTGACACCAATTTATACACAGGAACTACCTGCTCTTTCCGGAAATGACATTTCCAAGGTCCGTCTCCACCAAGACAAGGCATCCAGCCATACGTCCAAATCGACCCAGAATTTTCTGACACGAATGGAACAGCAAACCGGAATCCAGGCTATACCGTTTACCGAGATACCAGTGAAGTCTCCAGACGCATCGCCCATGGATTTTTGCGCATTTGGACTATTAAAATGAGCCTTGGGAAGACGACGTCCTCGTTCATTGGATGGACTCTGGAAATGTTGTCAGCAGGAGTGGCAACGTATAAGTCTTCCCGTTCTTTGTAGTAGTCTCCTGCAATGGAAATTGCGCTGCAGAGCGAGAGCAGTATCTCAAGGCCATCAAATTGAGCATGATTGGTGGTGGAGAAAGGGAATTTCTGGGAAATAAACCCGAATCCAAATCGTTACCATAGATTGTAAACAACCCTCCGTAGAAATGTGATATATTTGATCTGCAAATTAAGGAAGCCAAACATAACAAAACAGATGAAGAGATCAGAAAGCTGCAAACTGCAAGAAAATACATCATCCGCAAGCTGAAGCAGGCCAAAACATGTTAAAAATTTGTCCATGCCAGCAAAGAAACATCCAGATGAGCGTCGTACAATTGCAGTTGATCTCCAGCAAACCTTTCCGACTCCAAAACTGACATCAGGTCCTGCTTTTTATAAAAGAAAGCTTAGTATCTACAATTTTGACATACATAACTGTGGTACTGGTCACCTCTTTTTATGGACCAAAGCAGATGCAAAGGGGAGATCAGATGAGGTGGGTAGATGCATATTGAAATACTTGGCGAAAGAGAGACCATCCACTTATAACTTGCATATTGTGAGTGACAACTGTAAGGGGCAAGGGAAAAACTGGACAATAGTTGGACTTGAAAGTGCATTAGTAGAATCTGGAAGATTTAAAACAATGGATCATTCATCCCATCAGGTAGGGCACATAAGACTTACATGTGATAGGGATTTTGGAAGAATAGAAAAATATGTCCGAAACCGACAATCAGTCGTGTATTGTCCAGACAAATTAAGGAATTTTGCCCAACAAAGCCCTTTACTGTCACAAAAATGGGAAAGGAAGATTTCAAAGACCTTCAGGATTTGAACAAGAGTATATCTTCTACTAAAAGCAAAACAGATGATAATAATTTACCACTAAGATTTTCAGATGCAACTATTTTCAAATTTACTAGTGAAAATCCACATCAAATGAATATAAAGTATGTCTAAGTGGCGTTTTCATTTGGTGAACTTAAGGAAAAACAGGCGTCCATTACAAGGAACCATCGATCCTTTTCTGCTACCTCTCAAGTACAAGAATCCCCTGCCAATCAGCCAAACGAAACTGGATGATATGTCATCACTGGTACCCTCTAATCCCTCTGTACATTACAGATATTTCCATTTACTGCAGGGTGAAAAAGCAATAAGAGAAAAGGATATTGAAGATGTTGATGGATATGGTTGAATGTGACATTGTAGAAGTTATTTTCAACCTTTTTTTGTACTTACATTTCTGTCCTAAGCCAGATTTAAGCATTATTTCTACCATCACCTTTCAGAAATATCTAATCCTAATCCGCTATTTACTTCTTGTTCCCATTGTTCACCTTATTTAGATTTATATAATAACAAACTGAAGTATATTTTGTTGTCAAGAGTTTTCTTGAGTTGAATTAGTATTTGTAATAAGTCTGTAATCAGCAATACTTATACAGTAGAGCCTCGATTATCCGCAGAATAGGGTGGCAAGGGTGCCGCGGATAGTAAAAATCACGGATAACCCGAAAAAAGACTAAAAATGAGGTGTAAACATGAAAAAAAAAAATATTTCAGCATAAAATCTACATTTATTATACAAAAGACTTAATATGCAAAACTTTTAAAATATGCACAGTACAGCAGAAACCTTTCTGCAGAGCGAGAGCCTGCCACTCATCCACAAATTCCGAGAAGGCCTATAGGATTACGATGCACAATAAATCTGTCAGTAATTTTCGACCTTCGCACTGTAGGGCCTATTGTACTTTTCCTGTTGTTGGCTTGGATTAAAATTGGTTTTTTTTGAGGTTCGTAATTAAAAAATTTTTTCGAGGATAATCCGCACCGGGGCTCTACTATACATACAATTGCTGGAATTTTTCAAAATTTGCTTTTGCTCTCCTGTAAAATTTAGTTTTTGTGGCTTAGGTCTTTCTCATTCTTAGCACTTCATATTTAAAATTAAGAAAGTGAGATTTTAAGGCATACGCTAAAATGTCTTTTTGTTTTAAGATATATGAAAACTAAAATAATATTAAAATAACTCACTTTATATCTGCAGTCCTCACCACCAGATAATATCAAATTATTATTTGGATTCCAGGCAACTTTTAGAATAAGACCATCATGAGCTCTCCACTGTAATGTAAAAAAGAAAAAGAAAATTCATTACAATGCAATTTTAATTAGTAAAATGCTTAGGGAAAAAATCTTTTCATTGTAAATCTATTATTGTATTCCATTTTCAATAATATTCAGATTTATAGTTTGTTTTTTTTTTAAATCCATCTCTAACAACCCTTTTTGGGATCTGTCAGAGGATAGTATATCTAAAGTACATGACTTGTCTCTGTCACACTGGATGTATAATATTCTCATTAAACACAAGAAATTTTCAAGGATAGAGTGAGATACTAAAATTTTCTTAACTAGCTCTAATTAAAGTTAATATCCTTATATATTATTTCTCAAAGCTGTTTTTCTGTCGGAACGCCGTATTTCCGTTAATACTTCATCAAATTCAATGATTGAAACATCATTTTGAAGATTACGTTCCCCGCTAATGACGAAAAATAAACAAATTTTTTAAAATTAACGTTTATTTAAAAAAACTGTATTTTAAAAAACTTTTTATAAAAATGTAGACACACTTTAACAGAAGCGACTTTTTTACGAAAACGAAACCTTCTAGCGTCGTAACCTTCAAATATATTCTTTTTTAAAATAAAAATGCTCTTTAAAATGATATATTATCGTTTATTTAATAAGAACAGATAAAAAAACAAACAAAGATTTATATTTTAATAAAATTAAAGGAATTATTACAATAAGAAACCTATAAATTTGTCAACTTCTCATATATTATTTATCAAAGGTGTTTTTTTTTTTATTTCCCTTAATACTTCATCAAATCAATGATTGACATATAATTTTGAAGATTATGTCCACCGCTAATGACAAAAAATAAACAAATTGTTTAAAATTAATGTTTTCGTTAAAAAATGTTATTTTAAAAACCTTTTTTAAAAACCTTTAGTTGTAGAAGGCACACTATGTTTAACAGCTTTTGGAGTTGCTTATTATTTCTCAAAGGTGTGGTTTTTTTTTTTGGTCGGTGCGCTCATGATTGAGACGTCATTTTGAAGGTTACGTTCACTTAAATCAACGTTGCTCCTCGCAAGTAAGCACCATATATTATTATTTATCTATTGTTTTGTATTATTTATTTATTTTTTTATTACTTAATTTTTCATTACTTTACAGCGTTTGCAACGTTACGTTATACTTCTCCTAACCTTAATAACATTGATCTGCATGACAAGCAAAGGTAAAACAAACATTTATTGCCGATAATTTTCTTATCCTTATATATTATTTCTCAAATTTTAAATAATGCTGTAGCGTCGTAACTTCTAATACATCCTTTTTGGAATAAAAATGCACTTTAAAAATATATTTCATCGTTTATTTAATAAGAACAGATTAAAAAACAAACAAAGATTTATGTTTTAATGAAAATAAACGACTTATTACAATAAAAAACATAACAATTTGTCAACTTCTCATATATTATTTCTCAAAGGTGTTTTTTTTTTATCTCACTTAATACTTTATCAAAATCAATGATTGACATATTTTGAAGATTACGTTCACCGCTAATGACGAAAAATAAACAAACTGTTTAAATTATTGTTTTCGTTAAAAAACTTTATTTTAAAAACCTTTATAAAAATATAGAAGGTGCCATCTATTGAATCTGTTCATGTATTTATTTCCACATTACCATTCGGCGACTGATCAAGATGCCATGCGAATTATTCGCACGGGTCAACCTTTTTATAAAAATGGAGAAGGCGCCATCTATTGACAATGGGTTTAAATAATATGCTCGACAGCTGTTGGATTTGTTTATTATTTCTCAAAAGTGGTTTTTTGGTGCGAATTATTCGCACGGGTCAACTAGTTATCAAATATTTACAATGCAGAAATAAAAAAAAAAAGAAAGGAAAAAAAAGAAAAACCCATTAAAATATAACATTAAAAATGGAAAAAGGTTGAGATGCAAAATCGTTTGCTTTCACGCCTTGAGAGCTATCAATGGCAGAATCTGGGACAGCTGTTTCATCCTTATTAGGATTCATCAGCCAGATTGACCCTCGATGATCAAGCTGAGAAAGCGTGGATCCTTCTCCTGCACCCGGAAGTGGAATCCCAAAATAGCAAACAATATGACAATCGCTGTGGTCAGTACAGCATAAATACCTTAGCCTGCTAAGCGCTGGGCACAAAAGGCATTTATTAAAAGCATAACACAAACACAATGTCAAAAAATTAATAATTAAGAAGGCTTAACATGCATGAAATATTGTGCATCTCAATGTTTTTCCATTTTTCATGTTATATTTCATGTACATAACCTTCTTCTTCATTAAAATATATTCTATTTTAAACTGTTTAAATATCAGATGATCCACAATGACCCTTTTTCTTCTGCCAAAACTGATCAAGTTTAAATTTAAACAAAAAAGTAATTAGAGCAAGTGTCCACACAGTTTTTCAGCAACTTTGAAATCAAATCTGTACAACACAACACTTTTAAGTAAGCATATCCAGACCATCGTAAAATAAAAACTGCAAAGATGTAAACAGTTACTATTTTGGCAATGTAACCAAGATTTTTTAGTGTCTTTTACTAGTGATTTAAAAATTTAAATTGTATTAGTAAATTTCAAATCTTTATGGAGAACATAAATATATCACGGAATTTCAAGAATAAATTTACAAAATATATACGACTAATTTTTTTTTTCCAAATAACTTTTAAAAATTTCCTTGTTTCTCTATCCTAATATTTAATGCCTGTACAATACCTGAATAGGTTTAGTAGATGGCTGAAGTGGTTTAATAATTAGTGATCTGCCACTAGTATAAAGTACTTCTGACGAATCTGGACCCCACGCGACTGC
This sequence comes from Thereuonema tuberculata, assembly GCA_023159025.1. Lineage (NCBI taxonomy): Eukaryota > Metazoa > Arthropoda > Chilopoda > Scutigeromorpha > Scutigeridae > Thereuonema > Thereuonema tuberculata. The sequence continues at coordinate 67,576,833 of JAFIDM010010028.1, read as the reverse complement.
ATACACAGGAGTACCTAAGAGTTAAAAATATGAAACATTCAATAAAAATAAAATAAATAATTAAAAAAAAAAAAAAAAACTTTAGGAAAACACACTTAACATAGGAATAAATAAATCAAAAAGTTGAATTAGAAACATTATATTTCAAAATTCATCATCAAGTTTCAAATTACATTTGACAACCTCAGAACATGAATTCTAAAACGTAATGTTTTTAATGAATATATTAAAAAAATGAATTACATTTATATTTTAAGTGCTTTTTGCTGGCAGTTAATGTTAAACTTATGACATATCAATCATCAAGCTTAAGTCACATCACCATATCACTAGACACACATTTGCTGGCTGGTAGTTAAACTGCCAACTAAAATTAAATATGCAAAGATATCAGCAATATTATTTAATGCATTAAGAAAAAGCTTCTCTATACTAAATTTACCAATCTGAGCTAAAGTTGATCTTAACATTCCACTTCTTGACCAGATTTTAACTTGTCCATCTTCTCCAGCTAAAAAGTAAAATAAATAGCATTTAGATTAGTATGTTGCTTTGTTTTGTCTGCTAAACAAAAAAACAAATAATCATCCTTAAGCTTTTCATTTAATTACATCATTAACTCCGTTACTTATTATAAGTAACTACCCTTATTAATAACCCTTTGGAAGTGGATGAAGTAACCCTAATAATAACTAACCTGTAACTAACGCCATTCCATCATAGCTCCATCGACCACATAATACAGCTCCCCTATGGGCCTCAACACTTTTTTCAATTCTTCCATTTTTAGAGATAAGATGGAATTTCCCTTCAAAAACAAAAAATAAAATAGATAAATAAAATAAGATTAGTTTGAACTGCAAACAAACAAAAATATAACTTAAGCCATTTGCCACTCTTTTTTTTTTTTTTTTAAATTACTGCAAAATTCAGTTTAACGTGGTAAATAGATCATTTCTCAACATCATTTAAACTTATTTTATTTAAATCAAGATATTTGTTTCTGATCAAAAACATGATACAGTATATGTGAACTGATTTATTGACAGTGCTTAAAGATATAAGTAGTTATAAGTTATAAATGTCTGCATTTTAACTGTAACTGAATTGGATCCAATTAACGGCTTACAACCAAAACACTAGTATTTAAGCTAGAAGTAATATGTGCCTTCAGTTATCTATGTAACCTAAATGGCATCTTATCTCTAATTATGATATTGTATTAGTTAAGGTTATTATCACAGTAATGGAAATAATAGTGTGTTCAGAAAGTCAGGATCTTCCACCCCGTAGAAAATAAATAACATTTTTAAAGAACAAATATAGAGTTAACTTTCCAATAATAGGTTTAAGTATGAAATTGCTTTTTGGTAAAACAAACTGAACTAATTGTAATAAACTGCTTTTTAACATCACAATGAAAAACATACACGCACATAAATAAGGAATCACTTGATCTGTTTTTAGTATTTTTGATACCGGGATTTTGTTTTCTTTATATGTTTCTTGGGATCACTGAGCTGTAAGATACTGGGCAAATCCAGCTGATGATGGTTTGATTCCCTTTATCGAAAATAGTAAAAACATATCAGTGATTCTTTATTTATGTGCGTGTATGTTTTTTATTGTGATGTTATTTCCACACGTTAAACTTGTTAAACTGCTTTTTAGTAATTTTTTTGTTGAATGATTTGGCGAATCATTTGGGCTAAATTTACCATTTTTTTTTCCTCTGGAAATCTATATTTTTGTCCTCCTGTTTGTTCGAAACTTCAACCTTTATAAATTAGACTTCACTTACCATCAGTCGAAGTAAGTACAAACACATCCGAGCTTCCTTGTTTTTTTGCAGCTGATGCCACTTTAGGAAACCAATTCATATCAGTTGGATACAGTTCACTGGATAACTCAGCCACCTTGATAGTCTCATTATTCAGCAAGCTCCAGCGTAGAACTACATGGTCGTCTGCACAGGAATATACATCATCAGTTGTTGCCCAGCCTACACAACTCACAATATCGCTATGTGGACAATGTTAAGGAAATATATAGAACAGTTCCAGCTTTTAAATAGAGAAGAATACTTCTAGTAATTTTATTTAAATATTTAGAAAAATAATTGTTTAACATACAGTGTAAACTCGATTAACCGTGACCTTCGGGACCGGGACTGTGACGGTTAACCGAATAGACGGATAACAGAAATTTCGCAATAAACATATACAGTAACGAAATTTCAATGCTGGTTTGGGACGAAAGGCAAACAATAAATTAATACAAAGAAAAATCTATCGGTAACAAATAGATATCGTCAAACACCAAACAAATAATAATAATAGAAACATAAAACAGTAGGCCTACTAGATAATAAGGTTTATATGTTGAAGCTGTAATCAGTCATCTTCTTCTGTTTCTTCGAGGCTCGAGCTTTTTTTGTGGCAATTTTACGGAGAAGTAGGTTTTGCGATCAATGATGGATATCAGAGAGTGACAGTTAATCGAGTTTCCACTGTAATTGACTTTCTTAAGTAAAAGGCCCCCTTATTCCAACTATTATTGACTCCATTGAAAGTGAAGAAGTTACAGGCTTTTGTAAAATTGGTCAATAGAGGAGATTCGAGCCACAAAACCAGTCTATTATGCATCTGCTTTCAATTTGAAATAGAGACTTCGTGAATCCCAGAACACTTATTTTTTTTTTATTATTTCCTTAAAGTGATTACAATTTCAGTCCTCTTAGGAACCATTAGTTCCTATCAACAGGTGTTGTTTTATTACAGTGATAATAATTGAATAATTTGTTTTTATATAAACATTTTTGTATTTCTTTATAAAACATTTCTTTGTATACACATTTTGTAGTTTGTTTTTGCCAATTGGTGTCGACTTTGTTTTAGACTTTTCCTTTTTTTTTTGTCATCTTAACTTTTGTTAATAGATATTATGGACTTTTACATGCTTTTGAGTTCTAATTCTAAAAAAAAAAAACCACTAAACTATAAACTATTTATAACTATACAGATTAGATAAGCATAAAAAAAATACATAAACATTCAAAAATTTTAATTTTAATTTTAATTAAAAAAATAGATACATACAATACATTCACATTCGTTGCAGACGTTTTGCTGTCACATACAGACCTTTATACATGTAAATCAATTATTTGATATACTAAGTAATAAAGAAGGTTTAACGTCATTAATGTAATATGAAAAGGGAAGAAAAATCTATAAAATGCACAAATTCGTTAGAATTGTTTGCTTTTAACGCATTGAGCCATTATCAATAGCAATCTGGGACAGTTGTTTCGTCCTTATTAGGACTCATCAGCCAGATTTAGCTTTGATAATGGAGCTCTGAAGACGAAACAGCTGTCCCAGATTGCTATTGATAATGGCTCAATGCGTTAAAAGCAAACAATTCTAACGAATTTGTGCATTTTATAGATTTTTCTTCCCTTTTCATATTTGATATACTATAGCTATATTTTGGAGATGACATAAATGGGGAGAGAAAAAAAAAACCAAATCACTGTTTGGCAAATAGACTCATCCTCTAGCTTATATACCATTTAGCGGATCTCTTTTTTTGTATTATTATTTTAATAATATTAAAATAATAAGTATTTTAAAAATATTATTATTTTAATATTATTAGCAATTTTTCAGTATTATTTTTTAAAATAATAACTGTTTATACTTTATGCAACAAGAATAACAAATGTTAAGATACATTAATTAAAAACTAAGTAACCTCTCAGACTTTTCTCAAATTTGATGACAATGTTAAATTTTTAAGACTATTTTTTTAATCTATTATTTTCTCAGTTTCAACTGTAAAACTTATGAAAAAACACTTTACTATTTAAATATATCATCAACGACAAAAACTAAAACATATCATAAAAAGAAAATACTGATTTCAATAATAAACATTATTCTTATCATTATTTCACCACAGGTAATGTATCTCCAATCTTTGTAGAACGAAAAAAATAAACACGTTCCCATTTTCTCATTTTGTAAACTTATTTTAATTTTCCGTTTTTCATATTACATTCAATGCACGTTAAACCTTCTTACTTAAACTTATTTTAGTTACTATTTTTTTTGACACTAAATGAGAAATGGATTTAAATTCAAGGCAGGCTTGACGGGAGAACATTATACGATTTTAATCTTAATGAGCTTAAATCTTCAAAATATTGCAAAGAAGAGTGCATGTAATTTTAAATAAAAAAACCTTTCTTTTTTCCTTAATTTTTCAAAGTTGTATTATTATCCGGAATATTACTTAACTCTCACAACTCGCCATTCACTCCGGCTTCTCAAAATATCCCAAACTTCAAGAGTAGTTTTCGTATTATTAATTATTACTGCAAAAAAGGATATGTTTAGGCTCGTTCAGCAACGATGTTTTAAACCTCATGATTATTTAGATAAGACTAAAACCACTTCATTCATTTCCAGGATTCTGTAAAAAGAAATATTAAAAAAAGAAAAACAGGTCAGTCATAGAGTAATGTATAAACGAAGGATAGAACGGCAAAATAGATATTGGCAAATGCTAATTTTTATATATACTGAACAGAGTCGTAATCTTATAAATTTTAAATAAAAATGTTGTCAAAACACGTACTAATTTCATCCCAAACACAATAGTTTCACCCCTCGTTGTGAATTTGAATCGAAAGAATCTCCACTAAAGTTTTGGTCTCCATAGCTACGAATCACGTGATCTGTTCACAAAAGAACATCGCTTTCATGTCGATACGAAATAAAATCAATTTTATATAGGGAAAGAAAAAAACAAACAAAATTTATGTTATTTTCACTGAAATTCGAGAGCAGTGTTCTTATTTTGCAACCTGGAAAAACAATTGCAAACTAAGAATAATCTGGAGAATTATGCATTTTAAAGGGTCATCTAGAATCAACTTTTTTGAAGGTCATTATGTAAATAACACATGGTCCCGTACAATATCGGAGTATAGATATTTGTACGAACGTCACCCGACTTAAAATTTTTTTAATAATCATATAAAGAAATATGAAGCATAACAACAGCAAATTATTTAGAGGGGAAGGGAGCTCACAGCTTTTGCTAGAGCAGGTATGGAATGCCAAATTTCTATTAAAGAATTTTACTGAAATGGGGAGCAAAGCTAAAAATTATAAAATAAATAAAAAATAAAATAATTTTCCATTATTCCCGACTGAATCCTCGGATTCCTCAATTGAATAATAAATAAACAAGTCGGAATTTATTATTACCATTTGTTTTCCACCTCCATGTTTGCCTCATATTAGTTTAATATAATCCTTTAAAAAATAATGAGCAAAATGACCAAACTAAAAACTATCTAATTTTCTGTTAAAAATAGTAAATTTTACACGAGGAAATTTATGAAACAAGCATTTTGATAGAAGAATAATACAACCACACTAGATCGAATATGCTACATACAGCGCCACACCGTGAGTGTTTTAAAAGGCGCTTGATCCAATGACGTTGAAAGAAGTCCGAATCTGTTTTATCACAGATCCATTATTTTCATTTGGGTCATTTCATGCCAAATCATCTAGGATGGTTCACCACACCATCTCAGATCTGAATGATAATTTTTTTCTAGGTACAGACACCCAATGGGAATATGAAACCAATGTTTATTTTTTTCCACCAACTTATTTGCAGAAGTTACATTTTTTTTTTTTTTTATATATATATATAGGCCTATTTTCACATTTTTTTTATCATTTGTGGTACGATTTTCTCAAAGTTTATTTTGTGATAAAAGTCCTCGACGGTAATTAATAAAAATTGGTATCTTTATGTAACTTTTTACACTGAATCAAACGGCACAAATTACAAGTTTGTAACTCTAATATTTTTTTTTAAGCTACAGCCTATGCGTCAGCATTGTTTAAACAATTAAAACAAAAATGTGGGTCCTGTTTTAAAAATCTAAAAATTTTTTTACAAGCAAATGAAAACTAAATAAAGCTGTTAAAAAAAGAGAAGATTTTTTTTTTTTTTCAGAAATTAGGCAAAACTAAGAAATGTTAGAGTTTATAATTACCGCATTATAGTAGATGTCAAGCTATCTTTCGTAGTAATGGAATTGTTCATCAATAACAAAGTTATGACTGACACAACTAGAAAACAAATATCACTGTTTTTAAAAACGCTACCTTTAATGCAGAATAATTCAAACGCCGATTGAACCTTTTAAAAACCATGCATCAGTTATGCAGAGCGTTTAAAAAAAGGAAAAGCAATTTCAGGTAAACCTAGAATTATCACAGATTTCTGTCTTTACACTTCATCATCTCAGAAGTTTTCCACTTATTAGTGGGTATCCTCATTTTATTTTATGAGATTTTATCCAAAACATCCTTTCATTGATTTCTGCTAGGGTCATAGCATCATTTAAATTATGGTATGTGAGGCTAGATTTATGTGGTCTAACCATTTCTGTTTTGGTCTGCATCTTTTCTGTCTACCACTTGTATCTCACTTCATAATTATATTAGGGAGTCTTCCTTCCTTCATTCCCATCACACGATCGAACCATCTAAGCCGTTTTACTTCAGTGGTCTGGCTAATGGCCTGTTTTACTCCTATCATTTCACGAATAATCACATGTTGAATTTTTTTCTCTCCGGGATTTCCTTGCTGATCTCCTTCAGAAATCCATTCGATAGATAGAAAATCTGTCTTGGTGACATTTACTCATAGCCCATGTTTCTGAACCATACATTAAAATACTCTGAACTAATATATTAAACATTAATTTTTTCGTTCTTGGGAGGATATTGCTACTCCATAAAGCTGAGTTAAGCACTGAAATGGTTCTTCTGCCATTTGCAGTTCTTTTGTCGATCTCTCTTTGACAAGTCCCATCTTGATGTATTGTATAATAGACTCGTGATATTTGTATGTTTCCACTGTTTTTATATTTACATTTTCAATTTCTATAGTAGTTAAAGAATCTGTGGTCAGATGCCCTGTTTTATTCCATATTAATTTTTAGACCCCAGTGTTGATACTCATCAAACAGTTTCCGAAACATATACCCAATATCCTTTTTATCTTCTGCAATTATGACTTGGTCTTTTGCAAACAATAAATGATGAAAAAATAGTGATGCAAAAAAAGTCCACACCATTACGTGACCATTCTCTAAGTACAACATCAATGTTTATTTTAAAATAGTTTAAAATATACATTGCCTTATATTTTGTTATTTTATTCTGAATTCAGAAGTACAGTTAATAATGTTAAAAGTACAGCTGATGATGACGTATATGGTACTGTTGTTAATGTAAAGCAGGTGTCTTTCACCTGCGGTCTGTCTGAAGGCTTTTTGTGTAGGCTCAAAAAAAATATAAAATTATTTTCTTAAAATTATTTCAAGACGTTTCCTCTCAGTCTCAAACAATGGATTTTCTTTTATTCATTTTTTTTCTTATATTTTGTAATAAATAAACCTCTTAAACATTAACCGTACTTTAACTAGGGCCACGTGGAGAGGGTATGAGGTGGGCCAGTTGATATGGGCCGACGATTTTGAGGGGGCCTACTCCCCCTGGTAGACAAAGAGGGAACTCATTGGTTAAAAATAATTTTTTGAGTAAAAGTTTGAAATGGGGCCACAGCATCCGACAATGGAAGAAATGTAGAATTTAGGACCTGTTGTTTGGTTGGCGAGTTAATTGATAGGTCTGTAACCCCCCCCCCCCCACCTTCCCATCCCAAGAAAGGACATAACGTTTTTTTTTTTGGGGGGGGGGGGTTGAATGACTATGACATAACCCGTCTTATTCCAAAATTTTGGATACGCCTATGAATGGGGGGCCTACATTTCCCATCTGGCCTGGGCCTATTACCAGCGTTGTACGAGCCTGACTGTGACCTACTGAAGGACAGCTGGACATTTCCATAGTAAACTTCATCGGTAAACTTACGTCTATCAGTCCTACGATATCATAGCGTACTTCAAATGTATTTCATTTTGTTTATTATTCAGTAAATGTGTTGTAAGTGTAAATAATTTTGTTTTGTTTTTAATGCCTATTTTACCTTACAATAAATAAAATATGTCAGTATAAGGATGAAACAGCTAATACAAAGATTGTAATAATTCAATCTTAATATTGTCGATAGTCTTGCTACCCGCGAGCCTGCATGAGACAGAAACATTGGACCTTTGGACTAAAAAAGGTTGAAGATCTCTGATGTAAACAGTACAAATTGAATGTAAAAGGCGAAGATTTTTCAAATAGGCCAAAGTGAGGTTGCTTTTTTATAGAAACTATTGGTATGTTTGTTATATAATTGAAAAAATTAATTTTCAATGAGTATATAAAAACATAATTTTCAAAAACTAAACAAAACACTTTCCTTATTTTATTTTAATAGCTTTATTTAGACACTCATTTACATGTAAAAAAAAAAATTCAGATTTTTGAAAAAGGATCCACATTGTTGCTTTCATTGTTTAAACAATGCTAAACCATAGACTGCTACTATAGTGCGGTAATCGTAGTATGCTAACTTTAACATTTTTTTTTTCAAGAACTAGGCAAAACACCCTTCTGATTTTTTCATAGCTTTATTTAGACTTTCACTTACATGTAAACAAATTTTAAGGTTTTTAAAAAAGGACCCACATTGTTGTTTTAATTTTTAAAACAATGCTAACGCGCAGGCTATATCTTGAAAACTATGAAGCAGGATGAACACGAAGCAGCTTTTGCTGTACAACTCGGTGAGAAAGTTGGACGCAGGAAAGTTGCAAACGACAGGTATGGGAGAAAACGATGCAGCTTGGTGGGCGCCGCCGTGCGAAAAACACACGAAGCAGAGGACGAATTGCAATGACGTAAGTTGACAATACGTCACGGAAATTGCGATGCTGGCCTGCAACACAGGAACTGCAATTAACGCCAACAACAGAAATATTGCGATACTATTATTAGCCGATCTGTATTCGCAGGGGAAGGCAATAATGCGATACACGATTAACAATGATCAACAGCCACTATTGTTACAGTGGGAATTGCTAACAATGACGTTCCGTGACTTTGTTCAGAAATTGGCAAAGTAGCAGCAATTGTTGTTTTGTTTGTTGCAGTGGAAACTTGCAAATATCGAGGTTTATCACATGCTCTGGATAAGTCCACCGCATGAAATTATTGCATTTCCATACAAACTTTATTTCTGCGTGAAGAAATTTCGGAAATATCTGGTATTATTTCTGTATTCGCTGTCCGTCAATCTGAAGCGACGACAATCTGTTTGGGCGCCATGTTTTTCCATGGGCGTGACGTCATGCGTGACGTGTTCCAACGCTGCGCTGTGATTGGATGCTATGATTTTGGAGTTGCATCCTCGAGTCTTGACAGGTTTTGCTGCATACAACTCCGGATACAACTGTGCTCAAGCAGCTTGTAAAGCGCTCAAACAGCAAAGTTGCAGATACAACTTTGCACATAGCTGCTCCGTGTTCGCCCCGCTTTAGTTACAAACTTGTAAATTGTGCCGTTAGATTCAGCATAAAAAGATACTTTAAGATTCCAATTTTTATTAAATACCAATAACTTTTAGCACAAAGTAAAAACTTTCTGACAATTGTCCTGCAAATGACAAAAATGTCGAAATTTAAGAAAAAAAAAATAATTGTAACTTCTAAATAAATAAATAGGGGAAAAAAATAAACATCGGTTTCATACTCACATTGGGTGCTGGTACCTAGAAAAAATTATCAATCGGATCTGAGATGGTGTGGTGCAAGATGGTCTTCAAATTGAATGATTTGGTATGGGATGACCTATTTGTATTTTTTACATTTCATTGTATGCGATCCTGATTAGCCATTTACTTTGTTTTATGCCGCTTTTTAATATAAAAACACTAAATGACGGTTTTCAAGCCATATTAGCCTAACCCTCAAAGAGAAAATTATTGAGGATATGGTTTTAAACGTTTGGTGATCGTGTATAAAAAAAACAATGTACACTTTGCTGCTGTAATTTATGAAGTAAAGAAAATTAGCTATATAGATTACAGCAGCAAAGTGTATATTTTTTTTTGTACACGACCACAAAACCTTTAAAACCATCTCCCTAATAATTTTCTTTTTGAGAATTAGGCTAGTATGGCTTAAAACCCCAAAAACAAAGCACTAAATTTATGTTACTTAATGTTTTGGATATTTAAGCAGTTTTTAAAATTTCAGAGATTTTTAAAATTATTAATAAAGACAAATTTTTAAATTTAAAAATTGTTGCACTAAACATGGTAAACCAGAAAAAAAAAATATTGCTAAGAAAATATCAATAACTACTTTTTGTGCATTGTGAAGAACTAAGCCAAAAATAAAATAAAAATAAATAAATAAAATATTTTGTGTACCTAATATATTTAATTAGAGTTGAAAACCGTAACGGTGACACTAAAATTTTGAAAGAATTAATCCTTACCAGGAGGAACTAAAAAGAAATGGGTCTGGCCTTTTGGAGATTTCTTATTAAACTTAGTTTTTTTTAAAAAAAAACAAAAAAGAAGTGCTAAAAACTTTGTTTTATGAATATTCGAGGTGCTTATTATTAATATGATGCTTTAAAATTTCTAATTTCAACCCCCGAGGCAGGAATGACCCAACATCTCTTTTCAAGAAGATTCATTCCGCTATTCAGAAGTTATCAGGTGACACAAACACACACAGACTGATATGATGTCCGTTACTTTGCTATTGGAAGATTGGTTTATGTAGTATATTCAGTTTATGAATATAAAGTATTTTGTAAATTTTATCAATTATCTAGCATTTTTCTTGGAACTTAATCATTAGATTTTCAAACACTGAACCATTTCTTTTCATTCCTATCTAAATTATCGGTAACTTAAATTAAACAAGGTAGGGATAGCGATTAGTAAACCATTAGTAAACCAATCACAGTGCTGCGCAACGTCTTCTGATAAGTAAATATAATTGATATTGCTTTAATTTTCCTTATTATTATAAATATGTTCGTGCGAATACAAAAGGCGTAATTGTTGCGATTATTGTGAATTTTTGTGATTGTTGTAGAGCTGTGTTATCAATGTGATTGTTGTGCATGAAAAACACGCAATTGTTGCTAATGAGATTTTAATGATACTTGTCCTGTTCACAGACGGACAGACAAAATAAGAATATTAGTCTCCTGATTTCTAATCAGAAGACTAAAAATAGCGTGTGTGCGTATATCAGCAACAGTTTAATTACATAACAATTGAAGTTCGCAGGCGCGCAGAAGTATTGTTTCATGGTCAACTCTGTCCAGAGCAAGGAAATTTCGCACTCGCGTTGCTGGGCAGCAGGAGTATTGTGGCATGGTGAACTCAACTGCGCAAATTTCCGACTGTTCAAACGGATTTCAATATTCTATAGCATGTATTCTTTAGAATTTAAATTTAAATTTATTTTTCAGTTTTCAGTTTTAGTTTTTGTTTAGACTACTTGATGTAAGTTGATGTTTTTTGAATAAATAAAATTAATAAATAAAAATAAATAAATAAATCGCTTTCCGTACCGTATGCGAGGCTTTCTATCTTACTATAATATTTTACTTATGGATATGAAACATTTCTCATTTATAGATTTTTTTTTAGATGCTAAATTTCAGAAAATATTACTTAATATCAATTGAGACATACAAGAAATATTCTTTCAAGCACTTGGTTCTACAATAATATTGTTGAAAGATATAAGTGACGTGCCAAAAATGCACGGTAAGATCAAACGGAATGTTCAAATTGTGGATAATCTAATGAAAAGTTTCAGCCTTTCTAGATAAATAATGCTTATTTATCGGGAGACAGCACTTCAATAGAATTTAATAGTACTTTTTGGTCTACGATCCTCACCTATGGTCTAAAACTATCAAAATGAACGTGGAATTCAGATTGAGTAACATCCAACTACCAGTAAAGGGTGAGCTTTTATAATAAGTAAGTTTTTATGATTCTGGCATTTTCACAATCAACAGTAAAGCTCATTAGTCTACTTTCTAATAAGTCAGTGAGTATTTATGGGTATGTGTTTGTGGGTGTGTGTATGTGGGTGTATGATGGCTGGATGTATTTGTGGGTGTATAAATTTCCCTAATTGCTTGCGAACCGCCAGCTAGATCTTGAAACTTGACATGCTTATTTAAAGGCAAGAGGTTCTTTAAATTTTATATTTAAATTTTTTCCTGTGTGAGTCCTAATTGAGAAATAAGCGCGTGAAGGTGCAAAAATTTCCATAGAAAAGCTTTAGAACCGAAACAATGCATTTCTATCCATGACTTAAATAATGAATGTTAATCCGCTTTTTAATCTCTTATGGCCAATTTCTCCAAATAGCCTTTAGCTAATCTTGGATTAAGTCTGAAGAATGATGAAAATGAAAGTTATGAAACCTATTTATTTTTAATTCTCTTTAACAATATTGGAAAATAACTTGAACAGATTTCATTTAAAAATTAACGGAGAAACAACCATATCCAAAACTCACAATTTGATAAAATATTTCTAGATATATTCAAGGAGTAAATTACACGTTTTGTACATTAAGATTAATTAGCTTCAGTGCAAAGTTAATTGTTGATCACTAAATTAGAATAACTGTTTATAACATTAACTGTACTGGTAACTGTTCTTGTTACTCTTATTCGTAACGTTAGAGAATATACGTAACTATCTTCTTATGGAAATTTATTGTACTCTTGAAATAAAATTGTTATTTTAAAGTACCTTTTATGTTCCTGATAAATTTAATGTAGATATCAGCACCGTTGTATCATATCTTTAACTTGGTCACTATTCACTATCTTGCTTCAGGAAGTTATATCAGCCTTTTTATAACTGTAGAAGTCTCGCATTCGTTCAGGAACTCGTTATGCCTTATCACCTTTTCTATGTTCC
>JAFIDM010010028.1:67536483-67558876 GCA_023159025.1 Thereuonema tuberculata | reverse complement strand
TAGTGATATCAGTGCTTCGTTATTATTCAACCACTAGAAATTAGAGTAACTTTTAGTGCTTCAATTTATTATTATTTACTCAAGACAAGAATTACTTTTGTCGAATTGACAAAGTTATTATTATTTGCTGTGTGAATTATCGGGATGATAATTCGATATTATAAGGTGATACGGAAAGTGCAAAATTATTGCAGGACGATTTCAATTCATAGAGAACTTTGCTATTACTGATTTGCAGAACTTTATTGACTCATTAATCATAATTACTCTTGTTTCAATACAAGGACATTTACTATATTTAGAATCATATTTCTACTATTTTATATTTCAATAAAATTTATTGAAATATACTCAAGTGTCTGCTTGTGTGCTAATTATTATAAAAAAAAAAATATTACCTCTGCTATATCATTACACCCCATCCACAGTACCCAATGGCCGGCGGTCGTGGTCACTTGGTGCATACTGTTATCTCAACATCGCAGTTAGCCAGATGAGGGTTGGTTAGATGAGGGTTAGATGTAATTATAAACGAGATTTGTCCTTTAGACTAGACTGCAGAACATGGATGAAGGTTAGTTTTTCTTGTAAAAGATCGTCCAAAATCAATTTGAAATAAGCATTCTATATTTTACTAGTTAATTGTTCGTTTCACAATATCCGCCATCTTCAAAATAGTGCCATGGGTGCCGGCTATTGAGCTGCCATTGGGGTACCATGTTCCGCAGTTTAACCGTCCTTTGTGTTAAATTCATTCTTTTTAAATACGTAAAAAAAAAAGATTTAAGGAAAATAGGCTTCAAGTTTTTTCAGGAACTTATTATTTTAACTAAAAAATCTATCTGAGGATCCATTTTAGAATCAATAAGTTTCTTTATTTATGCTTATATCATTGTTAAAAATTAATGTCTCCTCTAGCAATGAGACATGTTTCAAAAGATTTTAATATCTCAGCAGTCTTTTGAAACAAATTTCAGATTTTGCTGTTTTTGTAGTGGAAGCAAAGATTCCTCGTATATTACTTATATTTACATTCCGAGTAACGTATCATGGTTCTTTCTTACCTAGTACTTAGACAGAATTGGAATTTTTTTATCTTCTTATCTTTTTCTTGACGATATTTACATTACAGTTAATTCTTTGTATAAAATATGGATGGAAAAATGTTAATTTTTTTTTATATGAATACAGTCGGACCTCGATATAAGGTCACCCGTTGGGACCTCCCGAAAGTGACCTTATAAGCGGTGTGACCTTATAACCGATTCATATGCATTTGTCAATAAATAAGCATTATATAAATACAGTATAATTCTTTGTAAAATTTAATATGTACAAAAATATCAGTTTATTAGGTTATAATTTTTTAATTTAGTTGAACCAATTAAAATTAATGGAATCAGAAAGAAATTATTTTTTAAAAATTTTAATTCGGAATAAAGTTGTATACAACTTTATAGTACTAGTATGATCAAGCAAAGTACTGATATACAACTGACCTTACTTAAAATAATTCTTAATACAGGACTGTCACGATTTTGGTTTCATCTTTTGTACAATGTTTTCTAAGTTTTGCAGTTTCTGAAAATGTTCTTCAGCTCTTACATGGCTCGTAAAAAAATGTCTTTCGACATTTAATGCTCTGAGCGCTTCTGCTTGTGTCACCGCTTCAGTTTTAGTATCACTGTCGTTATTCTCACTTTCTACTGCATTGGAATCTAAAACTTGCAAAACAATTTCGGAAACGGAAGCTTGAGAAGTGGTAGCAATTTCATCATCAATTCTCACGTATTCACTTTCTCCTTCTATAGCACAGCCGCGATTTCTGAGATCTTGTATTAACACAGGTAAAGGAATATCGTCTTCATCATCTTCATCTGTTATTTCAGCCATCCATTTAGGAAATTGAAAACCAGCATGTCGAAAGCAATTTGAAATGCATGTGCTTGACACCAAGCTCCAACTTTTAAGAATATAAAAAATTTCATCTAACACAGACACGTAAACATTTCTGAAATAACACACTAAAGTGACCTTATATGCGATTATGGTATTTAAGACCTGACCATATATCCGATAATCCATATCATAGAATTCCTATTCAATGAGCCGGGACTTTAGAAAAGTGATCGTATATGCGGGTGACCTTATATGTGGGTGAACTCTAGGATCCGTCTGAAGGGAATTCAACATAAAAGAAAATCCCCTACCTCCCTCAGAGCTCGAATCCGGCTGCTGCAACCCGCAATCAACTGTCTTATCACTTGGTTACCATTGATCCGTACGTAAAATATTACTTTAAATCCTGCTGAAATGTTTTGTTTGCAATTTTCCACCCTCTATCAAACTTCACTTGAGAAAAAGCTGTCCTATTGCATGTATAGATATACAGGGTGAGTCATTTTAACCTGAAAAAAATGGAATAGCTCCTAAAGGAAGAGTTGTATGACCAGGCCTTCTTCGAAGCAAGACAGATACCCCTTCTTGCCTGGCCTGCATGTTCGTCTGATATGTCAACTATTGAGCATGTCTGTTGATATGATCAATCAGCAGCCAATACCGATGAACTGTGAATTCGGATAGAAGCAGCCTAGTAGGCGAACTCTGGAACACATCCAAGGCCTGCTTGATTTAATGCCACGGCATACAGCAGGTCTTATTGCAGCTCGTGGAGGCTTTACACCTTACTGATGTTTCGCAAGTACTGTTATTGCATTGCCATGAAAATCACAGTGTGGTGCGGCTTTACGTCATCGTTTATCATCAGTCCTTATTTTTACGAGAAAACTCAGCAAAGTGGACCAGTGACTTGTTCCGTCAATACAGCACGGTATTCCGATATGCTAAAGAACTTTATGGTTCCACAACTGGAGCAAAGAGGATGTCTCGATTCGACCATCTTTATACAGGATGGTGCACCATCCTACATCGAATGTCAGGTACAGCGTATGTTGAGGCAACATTTCTCTCAGAATGATTAGTTGTGCATTTAACACAGCATGGCCACCGAGGTTGCCTGATCTCAATCGTTGTTACTTTTGGCTGTTGGGATTTCTTAAAAGCATTGCGTATCAAGGACATGTCCCCGATATCCCAACGTTGAAAGATCAAATTTCATTACAGGTGTGACAAATCCATTCCGATATGTTGCGAGCTGTCGTGGAACAAGTAATGCACCGCATGCAGCTCAAGGAACATCCCAATGGTGGTCATATGGAACATTATTCGTAATTACCAATAAACGTTATCAATTTTGTTATGAAACTTGATGTGTGTGCTCATTTGGCAATTACTCATTCATTACTCATACGTACTTCAACCTTTGCAGCACCACATTTTCCCCTGTTGGCGACTTTTGGTACTAATTTTTTTCATTTTAGAAATCGATCCGGGTCATTCCACGTAAAGTCACCCAGACCATGACACCCACTATCTAGTTGAGAACTGAGATTTTGTGTACTGCTATTATACTTAATTTCATGAACTTTTGCCAGTTTTTATTGCTTTATATGCGTTCTATTTGATAGTAATTGCAGAAAGTTTGATGCAATGTGGTACTTCAAAGCGAATTGTGAAAATTTGAAAATTGGCTGCAGTTTTTAAATTTGAAACAAGTAGGCTGACAATTTTTTCCCCTGAATATGCTTTCTGACATGTAGTTTACGAAAACATGAAAGAATTGGCATTTAAATTTTTTTTTTTTTTGGTTAAATTAAAAAAAAATTTGGACACTTTCCCCCCCCCCCCTGAAAATCATTGAAAAATTAGAGAGTGATCTAGAAATACACTCATTACCAAAAAAAACAACGTACCTAGAAGGAGTTGTCCGATTGTAATAAAATTTCGTATGCAAAGACATTGGGACCGCCCATGCAAATGATTAAACTTTGGTGTCCAATGAATGAATAGCGAGAGCTGTAGCGCATCGGAACTGCACACTCAGCAGATGTATATAAGAAGCCATTCTCAATCTGATGGTCAAACTTTCTGTTGCATTGCGAGTTAGGATATCTTTCAACGACTGAAAAACTGCCTCGCCGCACGATTCGAGCACATTACGTGCAACTGTCAGAGTTTGAAAGAGATCGTATCATTGGATTGAAAGAGGCAGGTTGGGCAAATCGGAGAATCGCTCGTAATATGGGTCGAAGTGATGCGGCGTTTAGAAGATGCTGGCAAGAATGGGTGGACAATGGCAGATTTCGGCGTCCTGAAGGTAGCGATCGCCCTAGGGCCACAGCAGAGCGGGAGGATAGAGTGATTGTCAGATCAGCTGTCACAGCGCCTGAATTATCGTTATCAACAATCAGACGTGAGACCCGCACACGAGTGTCCACCATGACCATTCACAGACGGCTGAGAAAGCGACATCTACTCTCGTACCGACCGCTACGCCACCTGCACACCGTCGGGCCAGATTACAGTGGTGCTTGGCTCGATCCGGTTGGAATGATGCTGACTGGGGACGTATAGTGTTTAGCGACGAATCCCGCTTCCAACTATGTCCTGACGATCGTCGCAGACGGGTCTGGAGACGCCCAGGGCAGCGTGCCGATGCTGCTTTCACTATTGCACGCCACACAGGCCCTCAACCAGGAGTTATGGTCTGGGGTGCCATTTCCCTTGATAGCCGGAGCCCTTTGGTCGTCAATAGCGGCACACTTACAGCACAGCGGTACGTCGACGACATTCTGAGATCTGTTTTGCTACCTTTCCTTTTGCAGTGCCCTAGCCTTATTTTTCAGCAAGATAATGCCAGACCACTTACGGCACGTGTTGCTATGACCTGTCTTGCAGCTTGTGAAACACTTGGCCAGCCAGATCCCCAGATCTCTCTCCAGTCGAGCATGTCTGGAATATGATGGGAAGGCGACTGCATCCACCAGGGAATGTGGATGACCTGGCCCGACAATTGGAGCAAATTTGGCAAGAAATACCACAGGAGATCATCAGGGAGCTTTATCACTCTATGCCACGTCGTGTGGCAGCTTGCATTCAGGGTAGAGGTGGGTCAACACCTTATTGAGCTTTTTAACTCTGAAATAGATTATTCAATTTGTCTGAAAGTTTAATCATTTTCTATTCTGTACATAATCTTCCTCTCCACCAATTTTTGTCTCCATCGGACAACTCCTTCTAGGTGCGTCGTTTTTTTTGTTAATGAGTTTAGTAAAGTTTCATCACAAAAAAAAAAAATCAGCTTTGAGAAATAAATAGTACTCATAAAAAAAAATTCGTGAAAGAATTGGGCATGTAAAATTTTGTAGAATAATTTTTTTTTATTAAAATAAGAAAAAAAATTGGACACCTGCCCACCTCTGAAAATCACAATCACACGGATCTTGAAGGTATTGTCCAAGAAAATACTGCCTACTTGTACTTTCCATATTATGGGGTCTGTTTTTGTAAACAGAGTCGTGGGGACGATGACGGCCCGCAGGCTGATCAGAATGGGAAAAGACCTTGCCCTATGCGTCTATCACTTGACTCAGTTTTCGTCCCTGTGTGTTCGCCTATGCAAGGGTCAATTAAGAAGGGAGTAATGCCATTAAGTAAGTAATAAATATAAAATATATAAAGCGGGGTAACAAGTTTAGAAAATAAGAATAACAGATGTAATAAGGAATATATTTGTATTTATAAATAGGTTAGCATCAACAAGAATGATTGTAAATGAATATACAGGAATACATACGTTACCCCGGAGTTTTCCAAAAAAGAAGTTGATTATATATAAAAAGAAACACAACACTAGCACTAATGATAACACTAATAACA
This sequence comes from Thereuonema tuberculata, assembly GCA_023159025.1. Lineage (NCBI taxonomy): Eukaryota > Metazoa > Arthropoda > Chilopoda > Scutigeromorpha > Scutigeridae > Thereuonema > Thereuonema tuberculata. Next base: position 67,553,098 of record JAFIDM010010028.1, on the reverse strand, counting down.
TTACACCTATAAATCCAACACTTTGATGATAGTCAAGTTTAACGCAGTTCCTATGCTCCTATATTGTTCACAGCTCACTTGAGCACAAATAGTTCGTGGCTATTCTTCGGAGAGGGGGCGTGATCTAGTGTTCAATTAGTACTCGTTAATTTCAGTCCAAGATCAGTTCTGCTAGGGGCGGATAGCCTAGACGGTGACACAGTCATTTTCGGCATTGCACTTACAAGGAAACCTCTCGAACCTTACAGTCACAGATTTTAATAAAACTTTGCAGAATGAATCATTAGATTAGATTAAAATGAAATAAATCTTAGATGCGGAATCGACCGCGAAGGACCACTTTTTTTGGGACAAAAATGTTCGAATATAGGTCGTTTTACCTCTTAAACACCAGATGGCGCTAATGATTTGTTGCTAATGTCTATATCTAGTAGTTTCCTATACATTCTAATAGCTAAGTTAAGTGGCGCCATCTGTTGTTAACTCGTGATATAAACTTATTCAAAGTCTTTATTTTGTTTTAAATTTAAAGTTTCCAAATTCGGAAAGATTCTTAAACGTAAATTAGAAAGAATCAGATATAAGAGGAAACCTTCTACATTAGTTGGTTATGATATATAATATATTGATAAATCAATTTCATTTACAACGCTGATCAATTCATCGGCGTCAACAACACAGCGTGCGTTGAATCTAACGAATTTCAATGCATTTTTATGAATTAAAAGTTCTGATGATTTACTTCAATAAAATATTTTGTGCATTGGGTCCTTTATTAAACAGTCTCCTCTATATTTGATTTGGCATTGATTTTTTTTTAATAGTTTAAAAATGAGAGGTGCGTAGAAGGTGTCTGAAGTTGTCAAGTACATTGAGAGTTTATAATTTCGAGAGTCAAATCGTGGAAAGGATGTAATTTTTTTAATAAGTATTACTATTTCAAATTTAAAAGTTTTATTGTCTTAATTTTTGCTTACATTTCTTTTTTCACTAAATTAATCACATAAGACTATTTATTTCTCTTTATCTTTATGTTAAGATAAAGAAAAGAAAATAAATAAAAAAGAACTTACTATTAGGAAAAAGAAGAAAATATGAGAAAAATAATACTTATTAAAATAATAAAATCTTCCGACCGATTTGTGACTGGAAGTTATAAACTCTCAATGATATGCACTGGACTACAAATAGAACCTTCTATGCACCTCATCATTTTTAAGCTATTAAAAAAAAAATTAATGCCAAATCAAAGGAGGAGACTGTTTAATAAAGGACCCAATGCACAAAATATTTTATTGAAGTAAATCATCAGAACTTTTAATTCATAAAATTGCATTGAAATTCGTTAGATTCAACGCACGCTGTGTTTTTGACGCCGATGAATTGATCAGCGTTGTAAATGAAATTGATTTATCAATATATTATACATCATAACCAACTAATGTAGAAGGTTACCTATTATATCTGATTCTTTCTAATTTACGTTTAAGAATCTTTTCGAATTTGGAAACTTTAAATTTAAAACAAAATAAAGACTTTGCATAAGTTTATATCACGAGTCAACAACAGATGGCGCCACTTAGATTAGCTATTAAAATGTATAGCAAACTACTAGATATAGACGTTAGCAACAAATCATTAGCGCCATCTGGTATTTTAGAGGTAAAACGATCTATATTCGAACATTTTTCTCCCAAAAAAAGTGGTCCTTCGAAGTCGATTCCGCATCTAAGATTTATTTCATTTTATAAACGCAATCTAATGATTCATTCTGCGAAGTTTCATTAAAATCTGTGATTGTAAGGTTCGAGAGGTTTCCTTGTTAGCTACACAGGAGACTCACTTTCGTAGGGAGAAATACTCTTGCTTCGCAGACTCGAAGACTTTGAAGAACGTTCTCAAGATACAAAATTGCTCCAGGGATGCAAAATGATTGGAAAGAGAGAAATTGTGTAACAACCGTCGGGCCGTTACACTTCGTTTCATTACAAATGAATTTCAAATTATTATTTTAATATTATTGTTACATGGTAGTCATAAATTACCAATTTAATTACTTTTTTTAAATAGCGTTTTTTTCCACACTTCCCATCATTTCTATAAACTGATTTTTTTTGTGTGACATAAAGAAAGATTTATCATATTATTGTAAAACTTTCAAAGTTATCTATGAGGGGGCAATACCTTAAAAAAATTATAATGCCCAGGTACCAAGTTTGTTTATAAAAAATTATTTACATTTTTTTTTCTAAAAAAAAACAAACTTATGAATATTCAATATAAGGAGCATGAACATAAAAATATAAACCTTTCTCTTTAATTTAAAAAAAAGTCAAGGTTCTAATGCAAAATTATAGGAGCTATTGTATTTTTAAATTATTAAGAGCTCGTCCATGGAACACCTGAGTTCCTGACTCCATATAACTTCTTTAGATCATTACTGAAAAAGTACTTAATCTGCAACATTTAAATTGGGGAAATGTTCATATATCTAGGTAAACTTCAATTATACAAAATTTCAAGGTTTTCTGTGAGGGTGGGTGTCATTTCCTAACATTCTTGGATGATTTGATATGGAATGACCCAAACGTATGTTCCACTCTGCATGTCCACCGAATGTTGTTGCGATTCGTCCAATCTATTCCTTGCTAGAGGCCTCTGAACACCTCACATTATTTTATGTCCACCCGGTATACACGGTATTTTGTTCAATCAAAGTGAACGAATTACCAGTACTCTTAAATTTCATATCGCTGCCTTACAGATTTCGTTGTATTTAGTGCATCAATAAGCGTAAGCTTCTAGAGATTTTATTATCTTCAATAGCTCATTTTGAACAACTTTAGGATTTTATCATTTTATATTGTATGCATGAGATCACTATATTTTTCCATATGATACTACAGCTACAACGTATCAGAATCCTTCCTTACATGACGTATAAACAAGGTTACATGTTCTTTTTCTTCCTAATGCCACGAAGTCTTTCTTATATTATACGTTACCAACACAAGACTATGTCACGGTTTTTTTTTCTATCCCCCGTATTTTTTTCCTTCCAAACCTTGCCACGATTTATTTTCCTTCATCTGCTGTAGTTTTGTATTATAATCCCTTATTTATCCTATCTTATCATTAAGCTTCTTTGGATTACATTGTTAGGAGACTGCTGATTTCTTTATAATCATGTAAAAATTATTTCTTTTATCTATTTGTTTTATTTTTATTATTTTCTTCGTTTTGTCTGTGCCTTTTCAAGTTTCTTTTACAGCTTGGACATTTTCCCATGAAGCCAAAGTTAGCTCTCGAGACAATTGAATCAGACTCTGTCTCCTTTGACTTTGCTACAATGTAGCGTACTTACGCAAATATTGCGCGTTAGTCTCTTATTGGTTAACTTTGAATGTGAGTTCAAAAAGAGTAACTGAAAAAAACAGACAACTTAGAGTTGCTGCATGTGTTGCTGCTTCACCGGGCTCCCGAGGGAGACCCGAGCGGAAGCAAGGGAGAGCCGCGCTGGAGAGAGAACGTACCCCGTGCCTTGTGCGAGCGTTTTGGACACCTTAGCTGAATGCCATGTCGTCGTGAACTCGGCAACTCCAAAGAAGAGAAACTTCTGTAGCTCGATTCGGGACTTCAGAGTGGAGATAGCCGAACTTGCCTTGACAATGGAGGATCGTTCGCCGTCTCAATGTTCACCACGCCGAATTTGGAGACTAAACTCGCGCTTCGTTTACGTTCAAAGAGGCCGAGAAAGTGAACTCCTGTGTTGTAGTACTTCGTGTAGAGATAGAGGGCATGTGTGCGTGTGAATCGCCAGTGATCGACAAAGTTTAAGTAAACTTACTTGTGTTTTTATTTTGGTTTAGTGTTCGTCAAAGGACCTTGAAAAATAGGCGAAATTACCATACCCTATCTTAAATACCTGATAAAATATTTTTCAGCTTAATTCTTTATTGGAACAAACTTAAGTTCAACTAAGAGTAAAAAATGAGCCATGATGAGAAAGCCGATTGCTACATAGACCTGAAGTTGTAGACTTGAAGTTGTAGGACGGATTTACTTTTAAAAATTAAGCTTTGTTATTTTTTTTATCTTGTCTTTGATATTTCTTGTGAATTTACTGATTTATTAGCCATGCAATTTACTTGTTATTGTTTTCAGTCAGCCAGCGTGAAGTAGAGCTTCCCCATCCAGCCTGTCCATTTCCCGCCCTTTCCCTAATTCATTAATCTTTAACTTATTTTTTTTTCTTCTTTGATCAGCTGTTTTCTCTCCCTTAACGCGTAAATCCCCGAGTAGTTCGTTATTGATCACGTGGCTGTGGATTTTTTTTTATTTCCACATGTTGCAATCTACTCACCAGAAAGGCTAACAGGAGTTGAAACTTCCTTTTATTTTACTTTAGCATTATCTATTTTAGCATAATTTACTCTGTATTTTGCTTTGGATTACCTCTTAAAGGTAGTTGTGTGGTTTGTCAAATCCCAGTCTCCAGTGTACGAGGCGTGATTTGCTTTCTTTCTTGTATTCACTTTCATTAATATCGTTTAATACATTTATCTTCTATTGAAACCGAGTGTGTTGTGTTTCTTTTTCCCCGTCTTGCTGAATTCACTTTGTCTAGAGTCGTGATAGGGGGTTTACATGGGCCCAGCGCCCCTTCTCGGCGGCCTGTCTACAGATGTGTTCATTTTCCACTGCGTTAATACTATTCTGCTAATTAAGTATTCATTTTCCCTTTAAACTGTGACAACTAATATAACAAATAGAAAGACAATGTTAAAGAGATTTCAATGTTTGAAAAACAACAACGGAATTATTAATACATTGCATAGAAAATGCTCCTTGGAAATTATACTTTTTAATTATTTCATTTGATAGTAATTACAGATATATGCCTTGCTGGTGTTAATGTAAAGCAGGGCGCACACGATGCAGCTTTTGCTGTGCAACTCGTTGCAATTAAGTTGCACAAAAAAGGTTGCAAACGAAAGTCAGGGCGCACACGATGCAACATTCTTTGCGCCGCCGTTCGGACCAGCGGGCAATCCCATAATTCATTGCGAAGACGGCTTCCGAGGTGAAAAATTAAAAAAAATCTAGGTTTTTCAAACGCTCTGATACATTCTGCCGCATTGAATTACTGCATTTACATATAAACTGTATTTATGTGTGAAAGAAACTCGCAATACTCTGATATTTATTGAGTATTCGTTATTTGCCCATCTCAAGCAAAGGAAATCTGTTTTGACGCCATGTTTCCCCCTTCGGGCCGACGTCACGACTGACGTATTCCAACGCTGTACCGAGCAGATATCCTCGCTTTTGCAGCTTTTTCTCCATGCAACTCTGGTTGCAACTTTGGCCAAGCAGCTCCAAAAATGCTCTAGGCCAAAAGTTGCACATGCAACTCGGCCCAAAGCTACATCGTGTGCGGGCTGCTTAAGGTTCATAGATATTTTAATATTTCTAAAAGTATTATTAAAATTTATTATAGTAAAAACATTGCACATGGTGATTGAAAAGTAGACCTTCTTTTAAATGGATAAAATTTCAATTTAAAAGTAAAACATATATTTGTGTAACTAATGCATTACATGCATACAGAGTTACTTTTTACCTACAAAAATGAAATTTCGAATCCAAGATTTCATTTTCAATAATAGGTAGCATTATTTATAAAAAATAATTAACTATATCTGGACTATATTATTGGAAGAGGAAATAATAATTGCAGTAATTCTTTAACAAAAATTGCATATATATATATTTATATAGATATACGCAGGTTGTTGCAAAATTCGCGTGTAATATTCAAACCACGTATAGAGGCATGGCTAAGGATCGATATATTCTTAATGAACCCATGTCCGGAAACGCTCCATTAGGGCGCTAGGAGGTCCTAAAGTGATCCTTTCCCACTGAACATATTCTTTGCAACACCATGCGAAATGTTCTGCTGACGAGCCCACACATTTTTTACAGGCGAGTCTGAGGGTGCTATTTTTGCCCCCAGACTCGCCTGCAAAACATTTCTGCAAAATTATGTTCTCTCGGAAAGGCCCACTTTAGGACCGCCTAGAGCCCTAATGGGGCGTTTCCGGACATGGGTTCGTTCTGCCCCTACACATGGTTTGAATATTACACACGAATTTTGCAACACCGTGTGTATATTATATATATTATATACATATATATAACATGAATTTCATAAAAACTTGGTTTGTTTATACATTGTTTTTATGATACTTCTTTTTTTTTAATTTTATCTTTCAAATGTATTTGTTTCTTGCAAAGGACTTGCCTGTATATTAATCCTTGACTGATCACGTATTTTGAAATCGCCTACAATCAGAAGTGAAAAAAATGATAACCACTGATTTACTCGATTTTTTTTCACCTTCAGATAATTTGCGATATTATTCAGTAAGTTCGCTGTAAAAATTTTATATTGACGTTTTAATCAAATTGCGGTTTTACTGTAAAGTGTAATACTTTGATATGAACTTAATTTGCAAAAGGATTCGCGAATTGGTTGGGAATCTACTCTATAAATTATTTACACCCAATTTATAATAATTTTAACAATTCTTTGTAAGTTTTATTTTTATTTCCTTAAATAATATTAATTTAAGAAATTATTCTTATTTAAGTATTGATTTGCAATAACATGAGTTTAGAAATTCCTAAAATGGAAAAGAAAGTGAAAAAGAAAGTTAGCAGACTTTGGATGATAATCACAACTTCTTTTCTGAAATTTTATCACAATTGATTGAAGTGAAATTGAAAAAGCAGAGGAAAGGAAACAAATTTAGTTAGACAATTAATTTATATATTGGAGAAAATGTTTAATTCATTCTGCATGTTGTAATATTATAAGAGGATTCTCGTCGTCTATTTCTCTTTTACATGTTATGTAAATTCTTGTCTTTTATATTTATCTATTCATATCTCTTAATTACTTCATGGGAATTTATTTTCATGTATTTTTAAACTGAATTGAAGATCCTTTATAAACGTTTTCAAAGATAAACGTTTCAACTTCTCTTGTAATGATATATTCATGCAATTCGAATTCCATTTGACATTTTCTAAGGAAATTGAAATTGAAACATCATGTAGGGAGTGCCAAATTAAATTGATAAGTGTAGCGCTAGAAACCCTAGCTTTATTGTTTAGAGATCCGAAGATTAGACACAGACGATTATGAGGTGATTTGGCCTCTTTCAAGTGCTGAATCACACATCAATTAATCAACTTAACAGAGGATACAAGAACGACGCACGTGAGACTGGTATAACTTTTTGTTAAATTGAGCGAGGCTGCAACGGCAGATGAAGACAAACAGTCACAACCTGACCCAGCGGATACGATCAAACGAAAACATGGAAGTGTAAGTCGCGTGACTGTTAACAATCATATAGCAATAACTGCTTTTGACAATTTGCTATTATCTTTATGTATCAACCGAAGAATTATGACAAACAAACGCTCGAAGCCAACTTGTATTGCAGAATATCCAGAGAATTCCGTACTGTAGTCCCTTATACTAGGAACAAGTTACCATGTGGATACAGAAGGACTTGCAAATGAGAGACGAATGGTGGTGATACTTTGTCTATAAAACGATTATCTATTCTGCTTAGTTCAGACTGATGGATGCTACTGTGCCAGAGAATCCGCCGTAAAGAGGAGATTGTTAAGTATTTCGCGATCTGAGAAAATTGTATGGTAAGCAATGTGAGTTAAACGTTTGTGTTAAAGACATAAGAGCATTCCCCCATTGGATAATCAATTCTATAATTATCCGATTCATGATGACCATTTCAAATCAAAATTTTGCGAGGTCGGTTCTCACGAAATGTATCGCGATAATGTTTCAGTAATAGATGGACCAAATTAAGACAAAGGCACACCCAGGATTTTGAAATGGGAGGGGTTACAATGATCGTTCAACCAAAAAAAAGAAACAAGTCATGTCCTTTCACGGATTGGGGGTGGTGATGGTTTACAGAAAAACCAAAACTTACCAGCCAAAAAAAAAAAAATAGTCCAAAATTCTAGATTTGTTCCATTTTTAGATACAATGGCAGGGTTTTAACCTCCTACCAATCTCCCACTCGGTGCATCAGTGATAGGAGATGTAATATCCACACATTGCAACAAACGTTTCATAGCTAATCATCTAAATGAAAAAGGCATAAAACAAAATGATATTTGAGAGTTTACTATTATTCAACAGTATTACTTGTCTTGAGGCGGAGATACTAAATAACATAACTAAGTGGCAAGAGTCTGTACTAGATTTTTGCGCGATTAATCTTTACACATTGCAATATGAACCTAATAAGTCCTTTCGAATTTTCTAATTTCAATTTCTGTCAGTGTATAATGCATTTGATGTATGCCTGAAAGCAGTGATTGACTTTTCATTCTTTTTACAGTTTGTAAACTATTTCTGACACTTATTTATAATATTTTGTATTAAATTCTGAATGATTTCCAAGACTGACAAAATGCAACAACCAAGAAATAACCCCACACTTCCTCCTATATCACCAGTTAACTGCACAAAGGAATAAGTAGAATATTCTTCTATCATTTCGATAAAGTTATCTGCAAAAAATAATCTTATAACATAGCTCTCATTATTTTGTTCATAGACAGGTATATACCCTGCATATGTGTTAACATGAAACAACAGTTTTTCACATGGCGTAAAACATCCACATGATTTAAGAGTCGTATCTTCATAAATATTGTGTATAATAGTGTAATCTTTGATCTGCTCCTGCATAGTACAACCTTTCATCTGAATGAAGTCTGTTAAATATATTATTCTGAAATGAAACCCAAAAAACTATTAGTTAGAAAACATGGCCGTAAGTAGTTAAAGTATTATTAGGTAGTCAATTTTCATTAAGATATAAAAACCGAAAGGTTAAAATTGTTAATATAACTTTTTAACATTTCGTATCCATTACTTTTTTGATTAATATGAAAATAGATTAAATTTATGAATAAGCTCTTACTTGCATTTTATCTTTTTTTCTACCTTTTTCTTAATGCAGTTTCGAAAACATTTTGAACTGTCTCCATTGTAACTACATGGCTTTTTGACTTGGTTTTCCATCTTCACCTAGATTTAAGAGCATTGATATCTATTAATAAAAGCCTTTACTAAAGAGGCTAGATTAGATTGGATTGGGGTGAATGTGGGTGGCAGGAAACCAAGCCCCGCGACCAGTAGATCTACTGTGCTAACCCACGGAAAGGAGGACAGATGGAGAGAAAGACTGAGAAAGTATGGTGGGAAACTCGCAGGGGAAACGGGAGAACCCTGAGAAAACCTGCCCAGGTTTTCAGAGGACCATTGCGATGTTTACTGTTATTTTCTTTACATGTTTTCCGAGTTCACTGTGATGTAAGATACTGGGCGGTTCCAACTGACGAAGGTCAGGAAACCAGAAATGGTCCATCCATTCCTGGTAGCACAATTTCCAAAAACAGATCAGTGAACTCTTAGTTTTAATCTGGTGCGTTTTTCTTTTATTTCGCATGTATTTTACACAAGTTAAACTTTTGCATTGTATATTTCTTGTTTAACAATTAATCCCTTACTTGCTCAACGATTGGTAGCGGGGATTATTTGATTGCTCTTTTTATTTTTTATTTAAGTTTTGATGTTTTTTTTAATTGGAGGGCCATTGTGGTGTTTACTTTTGTTTTCTTTATATGTTTTCTGAGTTCACTGAGATCTAAAATACTGGGCGGATTCAACTGACGAAGGTCAGGAAACCAGAAATGGTCCGTCTTGAAGATCACAATTTCAAAAAACACATTAGTGAAGTCTGAGTCTGGTGCGTTTTTCTTTTATTACGCATGTATTTATATGCACATTAAACTTTGCATTATATATTTCTTGTTTAACAATTAATCCCTTACATGCTAAGCGATCGCTAGTGGGGATTAAATGATTGGCCTTTTTATTCTTTATTTAAGTTTTGATGTTTTTTTAATTGGGGGGGGGGGGCAATGTGGTGTTTACTTCTGTTTTATTTATATGTTTTCCGAGTTCACTGAGATATAAGATACTGGGCAGATCCAACTGACGAAGGTCAGGAAACCAGAAATGGTCCATCCATTCCCGGTAGCACAATTTCCAAAAACAGATCAATGAACTCCTAAGCGCATTGCACATGAATTCGAAAATCGGATGGCGGATCTAAAAATCGGACGTATTCTGTTTCACTTAAGGGTTTCCTTAAAAGGAACATTTATTTCGGAGAATTCCTTGTATTTCAAACAACGGCTTCTGTGTCTTTAAACTTTTCTTCTTAAAATCAAAGTTGATACTTTTTAAAATAAAAGTAGCGTTTATGTTTTTTTAAGACGAATATTCATTTCGGAGAATTAAAATAAACCCTTAAGTGAAATAGAATACGACTTTTAGATCCGCCATCCGATTTTCGAATCGATGAGCAATGCGCTTTAGTCTTAGTCTGGTGCGTTTTTTTTTTTATTTCGGAGTTATTTGTACACACTTTAAACTTTTGCATTGATCAATGTATTGAAACCACAATTTTCTAGTTGGCAATCCGTTATCCTTTTTCTTTCACTGTCGTTGATTGGCCATCAACTGTGTCAAAACAATATTTTCAAAAGATACCAACTGTTCCAAGACCACCCCTGACAAATCTTAGCAAAGTGCCTGACTTTTCATGAATTTTTCTTGGACTTTTGGCTTTCTAGCATCGAGAATTCTACTAACGAACATAATCAGAAACAAGATTAAATTCATCACAACAGGAGAATTTACAAAATTTGAGGTATTAATTGCACTTGCAGAACATAACTTGTATACTAAATAATATCGTAGCAATTGTAAAAAATCAAAAGGTATAAATTAACTATTCAGTTTTATTCATTTTTAATTTTTTTATGTCATTTAAAATTTATGTCATGTAAAATGGCTATTTTAAATGTTCTTTCCATGTAAGCAATTTTGCTGGAACGCACCTTTCTATATCGTAAAGAATAAACCCAATCCCCAGCCATAGAAAATTGCAGATAGTGCAGCATCATTGAATCCATTGGAATTTCTTGTTTGTTGTGTAGGTGGATCTAGAAATTAAAGATCAATAACATAATTAGAATTATTTAACAAGCATTTTATATAGAAAACACAGAACTTCAGTACTTTACATTACAGCTGCTTTTTTCGAAAAGAAACATAAGATTATTGACTTACAAATGGCTTTCTATGGAATGTATTGTTTATTCCGTTTACTGTAAACAAATAATCACTTCCAAATGATATGTTAACATATAGAAATGTGGAAGTTCCCAGATATTTCAGCTGTTCGCCTAAAAAAAAGAAACAATGAAAAACTTTATGCCAAAAAATTATTAATCCTTAAATTCCTTTTTGATAAATACAGATGCATGACAAAATAATTTACAAACTAAAACTTGTTTAAGTTCATAATACAAATGATTGCAACAACAGTATAATATATTGAGCCGATATGTATGTAAGGAAAAACAAAACCCCTGCTGGAACTTATTTTAAGGTACAAATATCGAGGAAACTGATGTTGTTTTAAAAACTAAACTAACTGCAAACAAATTTAAATTTACACAAGTCATGTCACGGTTTATTTTGTCATTTTTGCTTATTTTTCTTCTTCCGTTTCCGCCTCTTAATTTCCGCCATTTTTCTTATTGGTAATTTATATCAAGTGGGATAATTTTCTGTTGTTTTCCCGGGTTTTTAGATTTGTAAGTACAGAGTTACTGTCGGAGCTTTGAATCGCTAAGTCAGCCATGATGTAACCTCCGAGTTATATGCGTTTTCATTTTTATTTTAATTTTCACTTTTATTTTAATTTTCAATTTAATTTTAATTGTTAGTCGGAGTTAGTATGTATGTTGTTTGGTAGTCGATTTAACAACAACGATACGGTTGTTAAACGGCGACACATTCGAATTACCAATAAATTTTCTTGGAGTCATGAATCGAGAAAAAAATGATTCGAGTTTGGTGCCGCCGGGAGACTACTTCATGATGCACCTGTGAAATGATTCCCAGGCAGTGAAGAGCTCGATCCATTTCGAACGTTCGTGTTTGAAGAACAGAACGCATTATTTAGGACTTGTGTGTGTGTGTATGTGTGTGAATCACAAACGAATAGTGGATCAGCTGAACGGCCATTCACCTTTCCACCGAGCGGCAACTTATTGTGCTTCATTACGTCACTCCAGTGGGGTGCCTTCTCTCCGTCAGCAACAGTGCTTGTGTAATTTGATTATGCGAATAAACCCGATGCAGTTACCCTAAGGTATTTGTGCATGTGATAGATAAATGGAAGTGACAATTTTCTAGGCCTAATACTTTGGTACCAATTTGTCATGCTAGCAAGAAACTTTAACGTGTATGTGTTAACCCATTGAGTAAACAGTGACAATTTCATTGATATTAAGAATTGATTTTATCGAACAAATTTTACACACTCTGAAAATTTTCTCAAAGAAAAAAAAAGATAAACGATGTAGTACTTTTATTGTTAATCTTAATTTTAATTGACTTCAATCCCTTCGAAGAACTTTTCGCAAAAGGAAAGAAGCTTGTGTTATCCTAATTTTAACCCTTATCTTAATCGCCATCTGATTTCTTTGTATTTGATATTCTTACAAGTTAGTAAGAATGAGAATTACTGAATGATTTATTTGTGAGCAAGCAGCTCGTTGATAGTTTCCTTTACTGTTGTATTTTATTTTGTTTATCAGCAAGTTTGGAGTTATAAATCTGTTGTATAAACCCATTATTTGTTGTGTGGTTTTTATTTATTCATTCATTAGATTATCACTAAATTTTAGGTTGTAATCCTTAAACGAAACGGTAGCAGAGCTACTTTTAATTTTTTTTTTATATCATCTGTTTCGATCCACTGAGTATTAGATTTAGACACGGATAGGTAAAAAACCCTTTTTTATTAAATTTATTTAATTATTTTTTTTTACCGTGTCAGACATTGAAAGTAAATCTTTATACCCAGGGTTCAAACTTTTTGGGGTCGCGACCCCCAAAGAGGTCGCAAAGTGTTTTCAAGGGGATCGCTGCGGCTTTTTTCAGTAACAATTATTTTTAAAGGGAATTTCACCATGAAGGTTTTCTACATTTATTTATTTCAATATGGCTACATTACAAAATTCTACTAATGGTTGTAATCAACGACGGATTAAATGGTGGGGCGGAGGGGGCTATTGCCCCCCCCCCCCCCAACCCGAAAGTTTCTTTTTAACGAAATCAAACAATAAACTTTAAAAATCAAACGTTATTTTTAAAGTTGACATGTTAACTATAAAGTTTGAAAAAGCAAAAGTATTTTATATATCGCTGCTCTATCATTTTTTTTAAAGATTTTGTTATTTCACGTGACTCTTTTTGCTGGATGGAAGTTGACATCAATAATGATTTGCACTTGTGGAATGAATAGTATAACCCATGGCGGTACAGAGGCAGGACAAGCTCCCCTCCAAGCTATTATCACCCTTCCGCGAGGGATGATATCTTGGATTCGCCCCTTCTCACCAAAGGTCACTAAACCATCACTGCTTGTAACCGTGATTTTTGGTAAATGAAAAGAAGTGACTTAAGTTCACAGCGGCGGATATTTAAAAAAATATTAAAAACCCGCTATTTTCGTGCACATTAAACATTTTATTTTAATTATATCCTGTGAAGGGCCATTAATATTACTTCCAATTTCTGCTGCGCGGATCTTGATTCTCTCCCTAAAAATAATATATTAAATATATATGCAGTATTATCATTAAAATGAAATTCTATGTTACAAATAGTAAACTGAAAAATATATTCACTATGCTGCAATATTTAATATCAAAATTCATTTTTAATCGGTTTCTCGATGTTAATGAAATATAAGGTTAGAATTCCTTATAAATCTAGTGAAAAATCTAGTTTTAATATGTTTTCTTTACCTATTGAAAATGCCAATGTGGCGGAGGTCTCAGATTACTTTTAGGCTATTACAAAAAGGGGCCGTGACTCGAAAAAGGATGGGAAACTGATTCTCAATACTCACTTCATGCATTAAAGAAATACAATGGAAAAACAAAATAAAAGAAATATGGCTTAGATCAAAGTAATAAATGACAATATAGAATTGTTTTATGTCCCAGGACATAAGGGAATGAATAAGCTAAGTCGATAGTGGATGAGAGATATTCACAACCAGCCAATAATATTCAACAAAAGTGATTAAACATATTTAATCTGTTGACTCTATACCAGACATTGTAGTGATTCCAATATAGCTATAATCATTCCTCATAAGAAAATCACTTCGTTCGTAAATGTACTGAATCCTCTTTTATTCTTACTATCTTCGGCGAATAACAATCTTTTATCCGTACAAATGATTGCACTATACGGTTTCCGGTGTGAAAAAAATGAGTAATTGTAATTTCTAATACTCTTTCTCCTGGAGAGGAGGAAAAAGAGCGAAAAATGAAAAGTGGCACTGGGATAATGAAGAAATTTTAATTACAAATAATTATCAATACTTAGGAAGGTTTTTTTACAACACAAAACAGTATAAATGAAAATGTGAAATATAGAAAAGAGAAAGGTGTTGCAGCGGCTTGGGAAGTAATTAAATTAATAAAAAGATCAAAATTAGAGGATTGGAGTAAAATTAGATTTTTATTGAAAACAATGATAAAAAGTATAGTAAGTTATGGAATGGAAATTGATGGATGGTTAATTAGAGAAGAATTTGAATCTATACAAAATTTGTTTATGAAAGTTGTTTGGATGATGGATAGAGATGTCCCAGGTTATATTATTAATGCGGAATTAGGTCTGTTTCCTCTTCGTCTAGATTTGTTAAAAAGGGCATTTATATATTTGGAAAGAATAATAAATTCTTTGAGAATTTGAGAAAGCAAAAATTTAAAAATTAAATAAATGGACTCAAAAGATTAATGAAATATTTATTGAAGCTGGAGGGGTAGTAGAATGGGATAGAGCTTTAGAGGCCGATTACTGGGCATCCAATAAAGAAAAAGTTATAAAGAGAATTGGGAAAATAACTTTGCAAAAAATATATAATAAAATACAATATTCGGCATACAATGAAGATTACAAATTTTTAAATTGGTTCTTACTACATTTGTACAAAAGTTAAAAATAAGTATATAAAAGAAGTATATATTAAATTAAGAATGGGATGCTTATGGAGGTAAAGTAATTACTGGAAAAAAACAGAAGATAAATTTTGTAGGTTGGGTTTGCAAAGTAATAGAGGGATGGGAACATGTTATTTTTGATTGCGAGAAATTAACTGAAGAAAGAGAAATATTGGAAATTAATAATGTTAAGGATAGAAGAGGTTGGTGGTATAAAATATTGTCCTCTCAGTATGTAAATAAAAAACTATGTAAATTCATGATAAAATTTATTGAGAAAGGAAAAAAAATGGAATTAGTATAGAACTGGTTTAATTGAATTGTTTGAAAGTGTATGATTTTTTTATTTATTTTTTTATTTTTTATTTTTACTTTTTTTTTAACTTTTTTTAATTCGCCATTTAGGAATTATATATTTGTAAAATAGTTATAATTTTGTTTATTTCTGGTGCTGCTTTGTTTGATTAATGAAATTGTGTATGTGTTTGGTTTGTATACAGATATTTTTTGTGTTTTCTCCTCCCTTAGGATTGATATTATTTATATGGATATATTTTTATTTAGATTGTTAATTACTTATTTAGATTGGGAGGACAAATATAAAATCAAATTTAATTTAAGATTAACTTGTATTGTTGTAATTAATTACTGAAAATTTTATAATGTAAAATAATAGTCAAACAGCTTTGGAATCAAGTCTATAACTTGTAAAGGGTATAACCCCGATTGAAGTTAAATAAACTTATCTATCTATCTACTCTTTCTCCTCCCTTTTAGTTCTTCCTCCCCCCCCCCCTCTTTTTTTTGTTTTGGATGACATTTACGATCGATTTCCAGGTCTCCATTTTTCCACTGTGGCCTTATGATGCCTTATGTTCCGGTAATCCCAGTTCACAGTATGAGCAGACGACAGGAACTTTTCGTGTCTCGATTCCAGTTTCCTGTTCCTGATTACGCCGCCAGAGGTCCTTCCGACAAAGTTTTCGAACGAAGCATGGGACTCGGCTTTCAGAAGCAGATGGACTTGTATTATAAACCCTTTCTTTCCTAATTTTATTGTCACTCGAAAAAGCCCGTCGCTGGGCGAAACCGATTGTGGTAGTATGTAGTTTTTGAGTTAAAAATATTTTAATTTATTCTTGTGTGTTGGCCGTTAAATTTTTACTTATTAGAAATGTGCACACGTTAGATTGATTTTAATTTAATATATTAAAACTGCTAATTGAAAAATAGAATAGGAGATGGAAACTCCACTAGGGTATAAGTAACTTACTTATAAGTATAGTTACTTATAAGTAAGTAAAGTATAAGAAGAAAGTTCTTCCGTAATATTTTTTGCGCATTATCCATATCAGTTATTAAATTAAGCTACACGATGAGTCAATTTCTCTCTGGTCAT
>JAFIDM010010028.1:67423853-67531483 GCA_023159025.1 Thereuonema tuberculata | reverse complement strand
ACGTGAATAGTTTGAATATAATTTATTATTGTTTTTTAAACAAAAAGTGCGTAATTAGTTGGCAGTGTAAAAAATAATAATGTTTGTAAATTTGAAGAATTAATTTTTTATTGAAAGATAACATAACTATACACTTGGAGGAGTGATTTGGGCACTTTGTCAACCGAAAGTATAAATATTAGAGTATGACTTACAGAAAAAATTTCAATTTAAAAAAAATGACTTACACTGATTAGTTTCTGAGCACTCCAATTGATACAGAAATCTGCGTTTTTGTATTTTTAGAAATTTATAAAATTCAATAATGTATGTTAATTCAAAGATTAATTTACATATTGAATGCTAATTAAGTATCAAGATTTAAAAAAAAATATTTTTCTATTATTTAGATACATATTTAAATATGAATAATGTATTGTAATAAATGTTAAACTCAGCTGCATGGTGTACTTTGAATAAATTCTATTCTATTGTGGACGATAAGTTTTGTTTTAAATGTCTTATTGATTTTAAATTAAATGCTTTTCAGTAAAAAGAACAAGGGTTTTTTTGTGGAGTCCACATTTTTATTTTTTTATTTTTGTTGTTTTGATGTTTGATGCCACCGTCGGTAGTGGAAGTGGTATCCATAACCTTTCACACGGTCTGATGTATATCATCAAGAGTAAATCGTGCTGAGGATTCCTAATAAGGATGAAACAACTGTCCATGATTCCCGTTGATGATAGCTCAGACTATGCGAAAGCATTGTTTTTATTCACTAATTGAATTTTTAGTTTAATTTATTTATTTGTGAAGTAAAAATATTTTACATATGTTTCTTAATATGAAATGAGTAGATTCTGGCCACCACACACAGTTCTAATTAAATACATAAATATAAATACAATAAAATGCGAGTACTTTCAAGATAATTTACATCTGAGAAATGGGAGAGGTAAGCACAATGTTAATACCTCGAAGAATGCTTTTGAGAGCTGGAAAAATGGAGGGGTGGTAGGGGACAGATAAATAATTCTTTTTAAGGTTGGTATTATGCAGGAGGGAGGGCGTTATATATTAGATTAAGGGACGTGGCAATATTGTATTGGATGAAGTTAATGGGGTAATCGTCAGTGGACAAAATATGAGTCAGCTTATTGATCTCAATCCAAAAGAAATGCTCGGAGTTCGAAAGGAAAAAAGCTCTATTGACCGCCACGCGTACAATGTTCCTCTTGAATACAATAGGGCAGGCAGAATGAAAATTAAGAGTAACGTCTATGTTGGAAGGCTTCCGGTAGACGGCAGTTTGGAAGGAATTATGCTTCCTAGAGACCAAGGTGTCCAAAAACGGGATGGATAGTTCAGTTTCTAATTCAATTTTGAACTTTAAATCCAACTTGATGTTGGACACTCTCTGATGGGAACCTGTTCCTGCATAAAAGAGGAGATTGTAAACATAGCGAACGTATAGAGGAATGTGCATGTGATCGACATCGAAGAAAAGATAAGGACTTTCCTCTATGTAACACATGCATGTCTCAGCCAGCATGGCTGAAGCTGAAAGGTCCATAAATAATCCATTGGATTGGATATAGATATTCTTATTGAACATAAAAGCCTGCATGCTAAACATGGCATCAATAAGCTTCAGCATATCGGCAATATGCAAACACTCCTTGAATCTCGAAAAGTGCTTAGCATTAAAGAAACAAAGGGACTTTTAGATCTAATCAAGAGTGATGGATGGGAATAAGGCATCCACGTCCAGAGAAAAGAAAACATAATGGGGTACAAATGAAAGGGCCCGGATTTTTTGTACGAAGTCTCTGCTGATGTTTACGGCAAAATGGGAAACAATCTTGTATTGGCTTAGCTTACGGGAAATGGAAGATAATCGATGGAAGATAAGACGGTGATTGCCGAGTTTGTGCAGTTCACTATGGGGCGGACTGGGTGTAGTCCTTATGTGTCCGGAGCTTTATGGACCTTGGAAAGGACCCTGAGACGGGGTATGGTGCGACGTGCGTCCTTGATCATGTCACAAGCGCGAACGGTGATTAATTGTTCACTAAGTAGTTTTCTGGCAATCCTTCTATTGAAGTTGA
Source organism: Thereuonema tuberculata (assembly GCA_023159025.1). Taxonomy (NCBI): domain Eukaryota; kingdom Metazoa; phylum Arthropoda; class Chilopoda; order Scutigeromorpha; family Scutigeridae; genus Thereuonema; species Thereuonema tuberculata. The sequence continues at coordinate 67,529,393 of JAFIDM010010028.1, read as the reverse complement.
TAGCGTTTTTCGGATTGCTAGTGTAAAAATCAGTTCCTTTGGTATCATAGATAAAGATGTTTCCCATTTGTAGGTATTGTTCTTTAGATAAGACGACAGTAGCACCTCCTTTGTCTGCAGGCATAAAAACGATATTGGGGTTGAGTTTTAATTGGAGTAAGGTATTACGTTCCAAAGGTTGAAATTATGGCAGTGGTTATATTTCAGATTAGAGCGGAGAGCACCTCCAATTCTATTACGGATGGATGAGTTGAGGTCTTGTGGAAGTTTATGGAGGCCTTCCTCCATATTGGCAATAATATCCTCTATTTTAGGTTTTGAAGAAACACCAAATTTGAGCCCCCTGTTGAGAACCTCGATTTGAGGGCCTGATAGCACGGTGTTGCTTAAATTAATGACACGGTTAGGGGTGGGTTGAAATGGAGTAGGCCATCGTTGTAAACTCAATGATTCCAATTTTTTTAATATGAGTTTGTGAGATCATATGCAAGCTATGAGAGTATATGTGAGCACCGAAGACTAATACATGTAAAAAGAGTTCAGGTGAGGCATTGGCGGCAATGCTGGAAGCGTACCTTCGAATTTGGGAAGAGAGGTGATCCAATTTCTTGTGGGCGTGGGTAATCCTAGCTGTGAGAACTTTTGTTATAATTTTCTGCAATAAAAGAGAAATGGCAGGTGTGGAAACTTCCAATTTTACATTCAAGGCAGGAGGGGTTAAGTCTAAGCGTCTGCAGGCTCTGTTGAAGATGATGCTGGCTCTAGGTTTTTGCTATCTTTTGGTGTGAACGTAAAATGGAATTGAGAGCATACCTCTGTCCGGAGGGAACCAAACTTCTTATCGGCAGGAACATGTTGTGAAACAGTGAAAATTGATCTACTGATAATTAAAAATATTTTACGTGTGTTTCCTAATATGAAATGAGTATATTCTGGCCATCTAATTAAATACATAAATATAATTACAAATAAATATAAAAAATATATAATAAATATATAATCAATATAAATTATCCCATTAACTTCAACCAATACAATATTGCCACGTCCCTTAATTTAATATACAACCTCCCCTCCTGCATAATACCAACCTTAAAAAAAATTATTTATCTGTCCTCTACCACCCCTCCATTTTTCCAGCTCTCAAAAGCATTCTTCGAGGTCTTAACATTGTGCTTACCTCTCCCATTTCTCAACCCATTAACCGATTAGTATCCTGGGATCAATGCAATGACCACGGCATCAATTCCACAGGCATAAGGGGTGTACGCACTCCAGCGTGTGCGTTGTGTTTATGTAAACGTCTTGTATCCGTCATCGGCAAAATCAGCGCGCACTTTGTCGTTCGCAAGTTAACGGCAAGCGGAAACGGAAGTAGACCGAAAGAGGAAACGGAAATTCTTCTACGTCATTATGGCGGCATTTCAATTGTTCAACACGAATCTCCACGAAGATCAGCGACTTTTCATGGCCATGCATTTATTTTGCTTGGCCTTGAAACACAAAACCAAAAAGAAGATGTGGGTGCGTAAAATATTGCAGAAGAGAGATCAGCTCGGGGAATTTAATTTATTAGTGCAGGAGATGCGTTTTAATGTAAGTAAACGCTTTAAAAGTTAAAAATGACGATCAATTCTAATTTCGATTTCATTATTAAATGAAGAATGAATGCATTAATTAATATCTTTCACGGAGTATCTGCCATCGTTTAGCGCATTTTTGGGCTAATAAAACATTGCAAGAACATGGATGGCGATCACAATTGCTAATATTCCGTTTTCCCGGCAAAATTTGTTTCAATGCTCTCGGATTGGCTGATGCTTAACACACACACTCCGATTGGCAGCGCTACCTTTGATGTTGATTTACATGCAAAATCTCTTTACAAAGGTGAGATCTGCCCATTCTGACGCATAGCATTAATTTATTTCAGTAAAAATATTGTTTATTTTCGAAAAATAATCTCCTCAATGTGATATTTAATTCATAATAACCTTCGATCCCAACGAAGAGGTGAACAAAATGGCGCCGGCGAACTTGCTTTCGATCTTCAAAAGTTGTAGGAATACGTCAGTGCTCTGTGATTGGATGTTGCTCACACACACAAGATCTGATTGGCTGGCCTTACATCTGAGGAGACACTTATGTTCGTTCATTTCAAGATAAATGTCTGGCCTTAAACTGAGACGTAAAAGCAATTATCTTACATAAACTTAACGATTGACGGAGATAAACGCTAAAGTGCATACACCCCTATAGTCTATGCTATTTCATGCAGACAAAATACTTGCCGTTACATTGAGGAAACATGCCAACTGTTAAAAAACCGTATTGTCCAACATTCCACAGCCGTTAAAAATAGCGATTCCAATTATTCAACCTTCGTTCACATTTGTAATAATAATCACTGTCTGGACCTTCACATTCCCACAATCATTTGTCAGCAGAAAAATCACTTTAAATGTAAATGCAAAGAAACCTTTTTTATTATCACCGATAAGTTTTGTTACAACAACAACTTACCGGTTTTCACTATTCCCCAATACGGATTCCTCAAATAATTCCAACCCCGTAAGCTTAGTACCTTGCTCCTTTTCATTAACTTTAATTCTGTACATGCTTTTCAAAGTAATTGCTATTTTTGTCATCTTTAATTCTTTTTCAACTTTATTCCCAACTTTTTATCTCATCTTGGTTTTCCGATTCCAGTTTTGTTTTTTTTTTACTTCATTTTTATTTTGTTTTCTCATTCTGAAGCTTTTCATTTCCCCTACTTATTTATGCCCCACCTTTTTTTAGCCCCGGGCCGTAGAGTCTACTACCCATCACCCCTGAACCTTACATGTTTCAGTCCAGGTCACATGTCCGTTGTCCTGAATTTTCTTATTTTTGGAAATATGTTATTCACTAGCCGGGTACCGTCGCTTCGCTCCGGAACCCTTGCGTATATAGCATTAAAAAAAAAAAAAACTTTATTTATTTAGCAAATTAATATTGAGAACGGAGAATATACGACTTTCCAGCCCGTTGTGCCCTTCTCCACTTAACTCAGGTGTATTGCGGGTTGGCGCCACACACCTGGGGTTGCCGCCATACACTTCATCGTCAGTTTGCCATATTATTCCCTATCCCGAATTTCGAAAAATCGGGGCTTATTCCTTGTCTACATCATAAAGGAAACCTCTGTGCAAAATTTCAGCTTTCTAGATCCAAGGGTTTGGGGTGGGCGTTGATGAGTCAGTGAGTGAGTGAGTCAGGACTTTTCTTTTTATATATGTAGATTTTCATGAATTTTGTTTTGTTAACATCATTGATTAGTTCTTTATAGATTATATTTGGATGTGTTATTTTCTCATTTTCAACTGTTATCCGATTCGTTCTTTACATATTATTCCTGGTGTTTTGATATCATGTTTATTTATGAAAATATGATCTATAGGCTACTTGTTTTCGTATTTCCATGAATTGTACAGTTTCTTGTTGTTCCATAAAGACGATTTTTGAAACCATTATTGCACATAAGTTTTACGTATTTCTGTACTACATTGTTTTTATTCATTTTGAAAATATCTATATTTACGTCGCCAATCAATATAGTTGGACAGTTGTTTAATATATTTTCATTTTTTATGAATAGATTCTCTATTTCAGTAACATTTTAGTAATTTGTAATTTAGCATTTTGCTTACAGAATGACAGACAGAATAACGTTTTATAATATACGTTTTTATAATATATAATAATAATAGCCGGGTACCGTCGCTTCGCTCCGGAACCCTTGCATATATAGCATTAAAAAAAACAAAAACTTTTATTTATTTAGCAAATTAATGTTGCGATCGTCGGAGAATATATAACTTCCCAGCCCGTTGTGGCTTCTCCGAATAACTCGGATGTATTGCGGGTCGGCGTCACACACCGAAAATTCACATTTTTGCATGTATCTTGCAAACGCTGAAGCGTTTGTGAATAAGTGATATATCGTTCGATAGAACTTTCAAATACCAACATTTTCTCAATATAATGTTCTCTTCCATCTTTTATACTTTTCGTTTAAATTGAGAAAAAGTAAAAATTTGACCCTTTAAAAGGCGCCATCTTGGAAACCAAAAACTTTTTTCGAAAGAGTTTTGTAGCATTTTGTTTGTCTTAAAAAGATATACATTTTATCCATTTACATGACCACTCTATCTCTTATAGTTTGGTCACAAAATTAGAATAACGTAAAGTCTTATGACAGACAAAATAACGCTTTTATAATATATAATTACTCCGCTTGAGAATGAGATGTAGACCATCTTGAAAGTACTCGCTTTTTATTGTATTTATATTTATGTATTTAATTTGGTCAGAATCTACTCATTTCTTATTTATTTGTGGACGTTAAATTTTGTTTTCAATTCTATTCTATTCTAGAAGATTAAAAACTTTTCAAGTACAGCAAGAATGAAAAAATAATTCTTAAATATTTTTAAGTCAGTCTTAAGAATATCTACATTCGTCCTATAAAAATCTCTTTTTTCTTGTTATATGGTTCGAAAAAACTTAATTTAAATATGTAAATAACATGTAAGAACTCACCAAAAGAAATGGTGGCACATTTTCCAGTATATAATGGCGTTTCTTTGATTTCTGCACTGATGTTACACTTTTCAAATTCTCTCTTGGTAAGATCTTCGTAGGAATCGCACTAAGGTAAAAATTAATAAAATATAATAAGAAATGTTTCTTAAGAAAATCATATAATATTCTCAACGTTCATTAATCGTACTAATATCTGTCAAGTAAATTACTGTTTTATGTAACTAATATTCTATTTTAAACTGCATTTAGTTACTGATATAAACCTAAAGACAATTGGATAATAATAAAAAAACAAATCAGCAATGGCATAGCAGTAATTAGCACCAATGAAATAGTATGAGTTGAAAGATGTGACTATAATTTTGTGCTAAAGCATACATTTCAGGGCGAACCATAATAATAAAAATAAAATAAAAATAATAATGAAAAACCCAGCACATTAACATAAGGAAATCTAAAAAAAAAAGTTAAGGAAAATAAGGAAAAAAAATAAAAATAAAAACCACCCGAAAACCACGGGGGAGCGTTGGCCCATGGAAATACCCTATTCCTACGTTGTTTGGGTCTCTGAACATGGTGAAGTCGGTTTGCCGATCCGACTTTCCGTTCGGGATTTGTTAGAGAGGGGTAGGGCAGACACGGACAGACAGGACAAACGCAATACCCACCCATTTTGGTCACTATCACAATAGCTCCGAAATGTGCCGCTAAAAAAAAAAAATATTTTAAGACCTTCATAGGCTTCGTTTGCAAATTAAAGATTTATCCTTAAAGAAAAATTCATTAAATTTGCTAAATATCGTATATTATCAAGCATTTTAAAGAAATATTATTTTAATATGCTTGATTACTGAATTCTATTTATTTGTTGTAAGCTCGTCATTCTAGAGTTTATTTATTACGTATTGGTATTAAACTTATACATGTCCGTAGTTGTAGTTATCTTTATTTCATATCTTCATTTCTTAAGCATGTATATAAATTTTCCAAACGAAAACGTGTAAAGTTCTAAAGCAATTTAAGGAAGAAATTTCGGTTTGAAAGATTAGTTCTACCTTATATTATGAGAATAAATTTTATGAAAAATATTATAAATATTATGAGAATAACTTATGAGATTCATAAAAAGTTATGAAATAAATGCAATGTCCCAATTAGTTCTAAATGTAACAATAACTTACTGAGCTGCCAACATTTATCAATTCTTTGTCTACTCCATTTTTCTTCACTTCTTCATTTATATCAATAATTTGAGCTAGTTTTTCTTGTTCAGCTTGCGTTAATAACCATAGTTGCTGTTGAAACTCAAATACGAAAGAATCACATACAGTAATTTCAGGTAACTCAAGATAGTCTTGAGCTTCAATTACGACTTTAACGTCATGGGGTTCTGAATTATAATACAATATTCTATCAGTCACTTGATAAATGGTTGAAAGTAAGCAAATTGCGAGTATTAAAGCCCAAACGATTCTTAGTATCACTGGTGACTTCTTATCTCTTAGGTATTTTACTCCTGTTATGTTAATGTCCGTTGTAGTCTTCAGATCTTTATACATAGAGGATTCATTTCTTAAAGGCCATACTTGTCGTCTAACTGCGATTCTTCTGAATGGACCCACTTTCTTATACTCTGGTAAAATCATTCTCAGACTGTTGAAACGGTTCATTTGTGGAGCAACACGAACTGAAAAACAGTCCATTTATTACTGCAATTTACAAAAGAGGATGAAGTATATGTTAGTGCATAGTAATTTATTTATTTGCTTCCTGATTGCTGTCATATCCTTTCGAGTCTTGATCAATAAAATGACTTGAGTCAAAAAGAAGGCGTGTTGGCTGTCTGACTAATTTGTTATGCTCCATTTACGATTTTATTTTTTTTAAGATATCTATATCTGAAGATGAAAGGCACCTGTATAGTTCCTGCTTTTTTTTTCTTTCCTGTTTTCGAAAAGAGTATCCGCATAAAGTTTGCTGTCATTAAGTTCCCATTAGACAACCTTAGTTCCGGAAATTTATCTTAATTCGGAAATTTAACTTCACTCAACTGAATGATAAAAAGAAAATATTGGCAATGAATATTCTCAATTCTTTTTTTTTAAATATTAAACTTAAAAATCAAATTTTCTATTAATTTAACAAGTAAAATTCCTGAAAGGACATGGCGTCTACTTACAGTAATCTCGAAATATCATCATTGTGAGCACTGTTATACTTAATCATTGGCTTTAAAGTTAATTTTTGAAAAAAAAAATGATTCAGATTTATACGTAATGATTTTAAAAAAAATGTTTCAATTTACAGAATTCTCAGTTCTCTAAATTCGAATTTCTCAGTTTTAGGAATAAGACGTAAAAAACCTGTCAAATACGGTGGCATCACAAGTCACATCACTATTATATTGAATTTCTCGAGGAGAAAAAGTTTCATATTCGAAGAAGAAATTGTCTCTTCAGCATGATTATATTCATATCAAGTTTCAAGATGATTCGTTCAATTGTTCAAAAATTACTTGCTAGTATTCGGGGAGACACGGATCTCTAAAGCCTACAGATAAGAAAGCTAAAACGAAATTACAAATTTTTATATCATAAATACGGATTACGCCCAGTTTTATTTCGGATAAAATAAATTAAAAATTTCAGCAAACCAACATCTTTTGATCTCGAAATATCTTAAAATGTTTTCGATCTGAAAGTTAATTGTTATATCTTTCAACATTGATGAAGAAAAATTCTGTAGTTTTCTTAAATCTTTCTTTTATGTTTGATCGCTAGGATTTGAGGTTTGAATGAACAATAGAATGTTAAACAAGAATATCTGGATTCGAATCCCATACCGGCATGGATGTTTCTTGTTTGTTTGCTTCTTGTTTAAAGAAAAAGATTCAGGGTTAGACTGGAACTTGCTTCTGAAAGGGTAAACAGTTTTCGTACGATGAATGAGATAAGTTTTGCTGTCAGAATATCAAGAAAAATCGTTCTTAACTATCAAAAATAAATATATTTAAGCAAATCATTAAATTAGTAAAATTGGTTATCATCACTATAATAAATACATAAATGTTTTTTGTTTTTTTTTCTCTAAATTTAGTTAGTGTTTAGTGTTGATACTTGACTAACAAATTTTGTTCCGTTAATGTTCTTTTAGAAAAATGAGATCAAATGCACCCTTTCATAATGATTGCAATGATAACAAGCTAATTCATCTTGCTATTCATAAAATAAAGAAGTAAATAATGGATATGTCATTTCCTAAGCATCCGATAGCCGGACGTATACCCTTGCATCACCTGGGCAGCGCCGTAGTCGCGCTTACTGTCATCTGATCAACATGACACGGAGTTCGTCGACGGTAGTTTTAGGCAGTGTTAAATCAGTTGTTATAGCTTAGAACGGGCAAAAACCTAGTATAGCCCTATTTTAGACCTTCGTTCTCAATCAAGTCCAAAGTCAACACAGATAAGTAAACCCAGTGTGATTTTTGCTAAGGCGGGAATTTGAAGTTAGCTAGTGATTAGCAGAGCAGCTTAATTCAAAGTGATAACAATTATAACAGCAAATTAAGAATAGTGCTCCAAATAAGTGATTTCAGTGCAAATACTGCTTCAAAACGTCATTTCAGTGCTGAGGGTTAGGCATCTAATACAGCCTTCGTCACAAAGACGCGAATAAACTTAGCCCAGCTAGTGAAATACGACGCAATAAAATTACAATAGTGTGTCCAAAGTGCGATAATTGTAACCCAACGTGGGATAATTCAACAATAGAATTAACTGCGATAAAGTTTATTAGGACAGATGAGTCAAATCAGGCTAGTATAGCATAAGTTAAGCTGAAACTTTCGCATCCATTCAATAAGCGGCATTGCCATTGTAACTTTTAAATAGTGATTTATTTTGTGAAAACTAATGTTCATCAAGATGTGTGGCGAGACGTCACGCTTTGTGAATTTGTTAATTGAATAAAATGTTAAATTGTTGTTAAGTTCAACAGTGTACGATTTATCTTTGTGTCTACTGGAGTGCGTTGACCCCTTCGCCCAGAGATTCCTGAGTTAGTTATCGTGCATTTGTGATGGCGTAGGTGCGATTGGATTTGGCGGGGAATTTGAACTCTACCGGCGGAATACCGGTTGGCGCCCAACATCAATAATTTCCGGAGTTTGACCCGTTACATCTCCAGCGTTCGACGGAGAATAAATCAATCATCCCTTATACCCCCGTTCCGTCACAATATATATACAGTATTTATGTGTAGTATCTATATATATTTGCCAGAGAAAGCTTTGAATAATATATATATATATATATATTTTCAAAGTTGGCCACAAAAATCTTAAATTAATTCAAAGATTTATAATTTCAGCAATTCATATCTTATGCTACTGAGATTTGACACATATTAACACATGGATATACAATTGCTGCAAGTTTCAAATACTTATGTTCCATACATTGTTATAGCTAAAAAATTAAAAAACGTCTCAAAATTGTATGTCAACCTGATAATATAGAGTTACGACTTCAAATAGTCTTGTTGGTTGAGAATCACTGTGAGCATAAACCTCTCGCACAGCCAAAAGCCAGCCGTTTGGTGTATCTATATAGAAAGATAGAATACACGTGTGTATGTGCCCTTATCATAAATTCATATCATTTTAGATTTAATCTCTTCAAAACTTAAAATGTTTTTGAATAATATGAAAATCCCGTTTCAGAACTATGACTATCGAGTTTTCTTTTAATTATTACAACTGTTTTCTTAAAATTATTAAGAAAATCGAAGTAAAGTGAACTGAATGATACAATTTTCGTTGGCCTTTATTCAACATCTGAAATAATTTTCTTGCATTTTCTCAAGAAAACCAGCTCTACTCAGATTTGAAAGATACAGGGTGTGTCGTCTCCTTGTAAGTCCAAAAAACAAAACAAAACACAGAAAAATCTAAGCAAATAAATCAATTACTAAGCTTAACTTTCTTTTACCATATATCTTTATAATGTCTTCCGGTAAATAACATCTTCCACAGGTTGAGTCTCCAGCAAAGGTCATTCACAGGAATATGGCAGAAGGGGTTTTATATATATATATATGATATTTTTTTTGCTCGTAATTGTAAAAGTATATACATGTATAGCTATAAAAAGCCTTCACAATGGTTATTCATTTATTATATGGTAGAAATAGGGTCATTCCAAGTCAAATGGTGTAGGGGTCCCCGCGGGACCATCTCCGATTTTGATGAAATTTTTACAAAGTCTACTATAAGGCCTTAGATGGACATCTGCAAAATTTCAGTTCGAAATATGCATTTCCGGCTGAGCCAGGATCATTTTCGTAGAGATATGTCGAATCACTCATTCGACATATTCGACGCCATGAAAAAATTGGCACTTTTGAGCTATAAAATCAGAATGTAGAATTTCAGATAATTTTTTCACAAAAAATCTTTCCAACATGTATAACACAATTTTTGATCGGGTTTGAACTCGTATCTTGTCAAGGCCAATAATTTCTTTGCGGTATCTAGATCAATCGCTCTCAAACATTTTCGAACATTGTGGTTTTGTTTTGAATGGATTGCAACAAGATTTCTATAGAAATTCGTATTTACGCAAAAGGGTCGCTTAATGATGCCAGCAAATATCGTCGTCGGCTCCTAATGAACAATCGATACCAATTGTCGTCAGCCCTCGATCACCTTTCGTGTACGTAGATAAATGATATTCAGAGCCGTCCAACTTGTTTATGCAACAACAAAATAAATTTTCTTCTGAATCCATCATAAATGTAACTTTTTAAGAAACCTGAAAGAAAAATAATATTGAGCAAGTTAAACTCCATGAGTCTAAACGCATAGTTATCGTATCATGCACCTAAAAATTCATCAAAAATGCCATTAGAAAAAAAGAATTATAAAAAATTCCTAATTACTCTGAATCCCTTTGCACTTTACATCATAAAAGCCGCTTAATTTTTTCAGAACAAGTTTATTGTCAGTTTTAATAAAGTCATATGAAAGTCAAATTGTAACATCTAAGAATATGCTTTCCAAGCAATTTTGGCACAATGAAACATGATGAGACAATATTTGTCGATAGCATACTGTAGTGGACTTTATCCGAAATTTTAGACCTTATCCGTCAAGACACCAAAATGGGACACAAGTTTTCTGGTACAGAAAAACTTGCTCTTTCTAATGGTGGCAACTAGAACACACTAACTGATGTTCCCCCCCGAACGTTTTATTCCTCTGGAAAGAGATCACTTTTGGCGTTTTTCATTTTGACGCCAAGTTTGTCGCGCCAAATTCACCAAAGAGTATTGGCTGCAAAGGTGTAAATCCTCTGACTTGTAGGCACTCCTGTAGACATCCAAAGTACAAAATATGAACATCATATCTGCTTTATTTATTCTAGCAAGATTCATTGAAAATCCAAAAAAAATTTCGGCGAAATGCTTTTCGGCAACTCTGGGGGCCCATGTAGGCAAAGGATGATACTTTTGTAACTTCCCGTGATATTATAGCTCAAAAGTGCCAATTTATTCATGGCGTCGAATATGTCGAATGAGTGACCTATACGAATATCACCCTGGCTCAGCCGGAAATGCATATTTCGAACTGAAATTTTGCAAATGTTCATCTAAGGCCTTATAATACAAACTGTGAAAATTAATCAAAATCGGAGATGGTCGAGCGAGGATCGATTTTCAACACTTGATATGGAATTACCCAATACGGACTTAGAGTCGCTTTATAATCATTACGGAGGGTTCATTCATGTTTATTCGATCGATTTTGATAACGTCATAGACTTAGCAGATTCATTTTCTACAACACCGGTTGTGTTCAATGGGGTGGCCCTACATTCTGGCAAGGTTCTGCATCACAATTTCTATTGAATAAGGCTGCATTGGAGGTAGACGGGGGGGAGGGATCTTGTTCCACTCCTCTTTTCAAGCTTTCCAAAGTCCTTTTACAGTTTTCGGTCGTCGTGTTCCCAGAGCCCGTTTAAGTAATCCGAACCCGCAGAAGTCCATTGGAGATGCATGGGGGATTTTACAGGAATCACACTGTAAGGGATTGCTCGTATTCCGGTTTCAGTCGCCATATTGGCCATGTACGGCTGGGTCGCTCTAGCAGTATGGCTCGATGCCTGGTCCTGATGAAATGGATACAAGGGTTCCAGGACTTGCTCTCGGTAAAAAGCAGCATTAATCTTTACCTTTGCAGGTACTTTCCTCAACGGCAACTTTCCTCTGTAGCTGTATTCCGCAACAATCATGAATCCTCTCGAAAAGTTTTCTTTGCATTCGCGGTACCACTCGGATCGTCCTTTGGCATCAAAAGTGCGATAAAATATTGTCCTTGGCTCCTTTACTAAGATAGATCCATGCCTCGTCCAAAATAATGATGTACTTCCATTTTTCTCCCGATAAGTTTTGCTGATAAAGCTTTCGGCTTTACGAAAATTAGATAATTTAAGTTAAATTTCAATTTGTGGAGTTGAGGATGTTGATTGTAACTTTAAGCATTAAGAGACAAATAAATTGTAAGTTCTTCATTAACAATGAAGCGTCCAGATGACTCCTATTAAAAGATTTTCATTCTAAAGCTTCTTTTACTCATTCATAATAAAAACCTAAAATTAAAACAATAATGAAGATAGATGAGGTAACAAAGGTAAAAATTGATTGGGAAAATGTTAAAATATTGGGCAGAGAAAGAAGTAGGGTAATTTTAACATCAAAAATTAAGAAAATGATAGCAATAAGAAAAAATCGTAAAGAGAAAGGTTTACGTGCAGAGTTTTTTTGGGGGATAGAACTACTGCTGCTTTCTTCTACTACTTTCTTCCTTTCAGCAATGTGTCGAGGAAGTAGGAGATGAACGCGATCTTTATGATGTTTTTCTAATTGCAGATCATGCCTAATTATCCGTGCAACTGTTGGCTGAGAAACTCCTACGGTGGACGGTGGACTTACAAACATGAAAATTTCGGCGTTTGCACATGTCCGCAATTTTTGAAGCGGCATATTCAGTATCGGAAAGAGCAACTATGTACCCCTCCCATCAAATTGGGATGTTTGGCGGCATATTTAGAATGCAACACAATTTCAGCTACCAGATAATCAACTACAGGCTTATGACCGCTGATTCGAACGCAACAATGCTGCGTCACGTGCACATGGAAGATAGCACGCGCCCTTGAAATCGACCGAATAAACGTGAATCAACCCTCCGTATTTACCATAACCAGATACAATAAAGCTTTAGGAACTTTTCAGAGAAATCATCACGTAACTTGAACTGAGGTCTTCAGGTATTTGGTATCGGGGCTCAAACTGTGTATGTAATTGGGAGGGGAAGGACATGCTGAGATGAATAACTTTTAATGATTATAACCACAGTTCAGTAAAATATTTAATTTTACATTTGTAAAAATATAATATCTTAAGCTCATTAGTCATACATCCGCATTTAGTCATACTAAAAACTTTAAAGCAATATTACACTAAAGTAATACTGAAAAAAGTAGGGACATAGGGAAACAAGAATCTACTTATTTTTATAAATCTAACTTACTTAAGGAAAGCAAGGAGTAATACGTCAATGTATGTCCATTTTCTTTAATGTTTGACCTTTCATTTGTTTTTTTCCGATTAACTGAATAAACTTATCAATAAATCAATAAAACCATTATCCACTTCTAGTTTCTACTGTTTCGATCATCAATCAGCAAAGAAAAAATATTAAGGAGTGAAATATGTTGATGGCTTTAAAGGAAACCAGCAAATGGCCTTCCTAATGAAAAACAAGTTATCGAATTAAAGGAGCGGCCTAAACGACTCCATTCACTTAAAAGACACTTTCTCGATCAATGAATATGATATGATCAGGAAGCAATTAGACTATTATACGTCATCAACAAATGTTCGATCATTATTTAAGAATTCAACACAGATGTTTGCTCTTCTGCACGGTTGAATAGATGAAGAATGATGCTATTTGAATTTTAATAAGACGACTTCAGTCAGAGTAATAGACAACAGACACGATATTTAGGAAAAGCTGTCTCTGTGTTACAACTTGACGATTTTAAGATTGAACCAGACATTAACACAAGGGAGTGAAATACTTTCGAAGTAAGAACTCGCCTGTATTAATGAGAATTCTTTGGACAGTAATATTGGGAATTTGCTTAATATTGACAATTTATCGGATAGTAGACAGAATATTGTATCAGAAATTGCATCAGCCATAAATACTCAGGATATCTTCATTGCTTGGTATTACACTACGCAATTTTTTCACCATTGATTTTCAAGTATATTTTTGGCCGTTTACATCAACTGATGAAGAGAAAATACAACGAAGTGTGGATCTAAATGAAGAAAGAAAGAAAGAAAGAAAGAAAAAGAATATACATAAGCAATGATAATGGCTGAAAATTCTGTTAGCTATTTTGATTTGTAACAGTTTTAAAACATTTCATTTTTACTTATAAGATAGAAGGAAAAAGTTCAGAGAAATCATTTTCCAAACAATCCATGAATTTCAGTGAGAGTTGAGATAACGGGTTTCTTTTTGTGCTGATACTCACTTCAACTTACATTAATCTCCATTCAACCTTCAAGAATAAATTTTTGTGATGGACTTTGCTGTTTCGTTAGTGATTGGGTGTAAGAAAAAGATAAGACAATATTTCTTATTAAAAATAACTCCTTTATATAAAAAATACATAAGCCTACATCTCAACGACTTACAGGAGGAAGACAGAGTTCTTCTCCTAAAATTGTTTTGAAGAACTCTTTTGTAAAAAAAATGAGATACCGACAGATTAAAGGATATTTTATTCTTCGAATGATGGAAGATTATGATGTACAATATCCTTTAATTGAAAAAATACAATTCAACATGTAACGTTAACCCTAGCCAAATATTGAGAAAAATATGGATCCAGTAGGTCAAAAGATGTGGGAATGCACTCACTTTTATATATATTTAGATGAATTTGAAATGAATGACATATATAGAAAACACAATCATCTCTATCCTTTATTAAAAAATGTTTGAATTAATATTCGTTTTTAAGAAAGAAGAGAGACAATGAACACGCACAAACTACACAAAGGATTCGCACCCTCGAGCTATCATCGTGAAGAGACTGGGACGGACCATTTCGCACTTATTAGTGCTCATCAGCCAAACTCCACCGATAACATGCTCAGGAGGTGCGAAAGGTTGACCATCCCGGCTCTTGCTCCCAAGAGCGGGATCACTCCCCAAAGAAATACAAAACAAAAATTAATAAAATGAGAAAATACAATATTTCCTTGGCCTGCAACTCGCAAAGCACAAAAGGAATTTAACAGCAGCATTAAATAAGAACTCCGCTGTAAATAGAAATTATTAAACTTCCTTTAACGTGCGGAGAAACAATCAAGAAACACAATGAACAGGCACAAACTACCCACAAACTACGCAAAGGATATGTGCGTATCCTTTGCGTAGTTTGTGCGTGTTCATTGTGTTTCTTGATTGTTCACTCCGCACGTTTAGAAAGTTTAATATTCGTTTTTCTTCTGTTAATTAAAGCATAGTGTATTAGTTTATCTAGCTTTGTCTGTGTCTTTCTGAGGACATACACAAAGCTAAGTAACAAAATCTCAGTTTTTAAAAATACATTGAAATAAAACTAACAATAAAATATTTTAAAAAGATAATTTATTAACTCTTTTGAGGTTTAAAAGGAGGACTTCATTTACAAGGGAGATGAAAGGTTGATTTCACACTAATGTAGTTAATGTGGGCCTAGACATTTCATTGCAATCCAACTTCTTCATCTCTGATTCTGATTCTGTGGAGTGCTTCCGATCAAATCCATTCCTCAACCCAAGGGCTGAAATTCACTTATTGCGTAGTTTCCTGCCGTTTTCTTTGAAAACGCGTAGAATACTTTTTAGAATCTTCCAAATTTTATCCATGCTGACTTTATAAGAACTTTAATAATTTCTTTTGCAAACATTTTGTACTTTAATCGGAAATATATTATCCTTTGGAATAATCTTTAACAAATTCACCATACACAACAGGAACATTATTAAAACTAAGGACAATTAGCCTACTCATGTGCAATACATTCAGTTATTATTGTCTCTCATGCTCATCTATGTTGTTATTAAATTAATAAACTAATGAAAGTAGAAAGATTAATAAAAGTAACTATTTAACCCCATTTTTCATCACCTTTTTAATTTATGTACGAACTTACGATACTAGCGTTCGAAAGTTGGTTCGCCTACTATATATCATCTTTTTGTGTATGGACATCAATGTTCAAACTTTCTTTGTCAACGTTTGTATACATAATGATCGAAATAATAAATTCGAAACAACATTGTATTATGTGATTATTAAGAAAGTCTCATTATTTATTTTTCTTGATTTTAGATTAAAATCCATTTTTATAATGGAATTATAATTTCTACAACGTGTTTTTCATTTTGGACTCCGTTCCATGTCTATAGCAATTTCAAAATCATTTTAGTTAATAATTGTAATTAATTAATAATTTTTATCTGACGGAAATTGAATACCACTACAACTAGCATTAATTAAATTCAAATGAGTACTTTATTTGATGACTAGAACTTCCGATATAAATTATTTACTAAAAAAGAAGGAGCAGATAGGGATTTCACATATTTCACATAACTGACATTTGCAGAAAACCCAACAAATAGGAAACAATATTAGTTTTTATAAACAGTCTCTAAAGAACATACAACCTTGCATTTTAACAAAACTTGCATTGTTAAATATTGTTATAGTGCATTAAATTATGTTCTTTCAAATAACTTATATCAACACACAGAACTAACTTAAAAATGAATACCGTATATAAAAAACACAGATTACAACCGGTTTCAATCCAATCAATGAATCTTTTTCAAGTAACAATAAACTTTCCCATTCTTATTCTTATAAGGACTTCAATTGGGTTTTCGAAGTTCAAGAAAAATTATTGAATTGTGTATCTTATACAAATTAATATTCTTACACTTTGTTAATCTTATTCAATTACTAAATTCTTATATACACTGACTGCTAAATTGAAAGTGAACACCTGCCGTAGTGGAACAACCCATGCAAATTCCGACAGTAATTTGAATATATCCTTTATAACACAGCAAGATCATGTGTAGTTAGAGTCATTTGGTGCCTAAGCACGTGCTGAGGTAAAATGCCACCATCAAATCTTCTGTGCGAATTTCAACGTGGAGTAGTCACAGACTGCCACATTAGTGGCCAGAGTGTGCGAGCCATAGGAGCGACACTGAACCTGCCAAGTCGACCATGGATGCTATTATCATGAAGCGGTAACAAGACGTCATGGAGGTGGCCGAGCCCGCATGGTGACCGATAGAGACCAGAGGGCCCTGACGCGGTTGGTACTGCAGAACAGGGTTGTTCCAGGGGAACAATGGCGGCAGGACTTCCAGCAGGCAACAGGAACAACTGTCAGTATCATGATGATTCGTTGGGAGCTCCATGCAGTATGGTACACTAATTGAGCTGCTGCACACAAGTCTAATATCATCCCTGTAAACGCCCAGCGTCGTGTAGCCTGGAGTAAAGAGCGACGATCGTGGTCGATGGACCGCTGGAAGAGCATAATGTGAAGTGACGAATCACGCTTCACACTCTACCGATCGGATGGGCGCACCTGGGTGTGGCGTTTGCAAGGGGAGCCTGCTACCTGAGTATGTCATCCCAACATTGAAGTTTGGCAGTGGTGGTGTGATGGTGAGGTCGTGTTTCTCCTGGTTTGGACGTGGTCCCTTGGTTGTGATCGAGGGGAACATGGGAGCCCCACAGTTCCATGCTTCCTACGTTGTGGTCGCAGTTCGGTGAAGGGCCATTTGTATTCCAGCTCGACAATGTGCCATGCCATCAGGCACATGTTGTTCAGAACTTCAGTGGCCCGCCTATAGTCTGGACCTATTGAAATCTGTGGATTCGTGATTGTCCGACGCGACCGCAAACACGCATCCAACTTGTGCAGGCTTTGAAAGAGGAATATGCAAAAACACCGGTTGCTTGCTAGCAGAAACTGGTGGAGAGCATGTCACGGCCTGTGGATGTTGTTTTTAGGGCAAAAGGCAACAGTACGCGCTCTTAGACATTTTGTGAAAAGCGTTTGTCCCATACCACAGGTGTCCACTTTCAATTGAACAGTCAATGTATATTACAAATTCACTGCAAATAAAAATGCAAACTTTTATAGCTTATGTTTTAATCGACCTTTAGTTTCTGTAGTGATCGCCATTTTTCTTGAACTTCTTTCCATGTCTTTGAATTTTAAAATCATATGAGCTTTCAAAACTCAGAAACATATATTTAAAAATACAGAAACAATAACTAAAGAAATAACCTAATAACGACATTTCATTATCAAGTCTAATCCCAGTAATAAGAAATTTGTTGTTCTAATTTTCTTGAGGATTCTAAGTTCTATATTATATAAATCAAGGAGAGATATTAGAAGAAGTGTTACTTGGGAAAATATCCTTGAAAATCTCTCTATATAAGTTACATCAAAACACTCTCTACATTTTGAATAGAGAGAGATGGGAAATACCAGGAGAAATTTTTCGTCTTAGAATATATGTCAGATGAAGACAATCTTCGGTGCTAGATAGCGATATATATGTTCTTTGATTTAGCGGAGCTGTGTTTAAATCTACAGCAATTAAACCTAATCACCTTTAAAACCAAGTTTAGTTCAAAGTCAGAACATTTGATAAAGTTCAGATAGAAAATTTCATCAGCTGTTTACTCTTAATTCCAAGTAAATGAATAAAGTTGAAGAAATTGATCTGAACCTTTAATGACCTATTTTAAATGTTTGAAAGTCAATCCATTTAAAATGGAAAAGTTCATCAAAATAAATATATGAAATAAGTCAAATATTTGAATCTATAATTTATTCATAAGAAGATGACAATAAGATTTTAATTATTACAAACTCAACTTGTTTGTTTTTAGATTAAAAAAAACAACTATTACGGCACAAATTCAAAGTAAAAAATAAAAAATAAAAATTAATGTGCAATAAAATCCGACGTACGTTTCGGAACCCCTATTTCATAAGTTCCTTTATCAAGAAAATTAAAGCTCCCTACCTTTACAAAGAAGTCATCTTGCTGGGAGTAGTTGAGAAATGTATGTCGGATTTTATAACACATTAATTTTTATTTTTTATATTTTACTTTGAATTTGTGCCGTAATAGTTGGCTTTTTTTTATTCTTTATCATAACAGCACGTTAAATCCTTACTTGTTGTTTGTTTTTATTTTCATATATTAAAATATATATATTTTCAATTATTACATTATTTAAATATTCCAGTCATGTCGAAAGAAGCTAGTATTGACGTATAAATATTGATGTATGGTCGAAATGACATGCCGTGGTTGAGTCTAAAGCACACACACACACTTTATTTACAATTATTTACAGATATATAGACAGATTGGACTGGATTCTAATAATCTCTCTGAAGCTTTCTGTTTGGTCCGTCACTCGGAAAGTGCTATCGGCGACGCTTTCTGTTCGGTCCGCCACTTGGTAAGAGGACAAGGCGCGTCGCTGATTGGTCCCCCGATTTGGTCAATCACAGGACAGATTAACTGACAAATCGAGATGACTTCTCAACTTTGTATCAATATGTACATCGAAGTGAATTTATTAAAGAAGAATTATTGTCTAGATTAATATTGAAAATAGCTTTTCGCGAGTGATTATCAAGAAAAAAGTATTCAATTAATAGTGATAGTGAATTCTTCATACTGCTTCATGTGAAAGACTTAACGATTAATGATTAGTCTTAAGAATACAACAGTAGCAACACTATATCAGTGATAAAATTTCGCGCCAATTAATAGAAGATTCCCCAGTGTTTCAATCATAATAGAGTGAACTTAATGTTAAATATACACACAGGAAACTTAGAGACGTGTCTTTAGTGCACTGCGAAATGAAACACGATTTTGTGTTTCTGATTTATGTGGACAAACAGCCATTGACATTGGGATTACAGTAGAGCAGGTATGAATTTAAGAATTAGCGCAGGCTTGATCAATAATAATAATTATTTCGTTGCTTGTCCTTTTGTAACTGCAAGCAAACCAAAAAAAATAAATTCCATCCAGGTCCCCTAGATTTCGTTGCACTGGTGACTGCATCGGGACTATGACTCTCCTTCATTCTAATATTCAATAATTGGCAAGAGAAATGAAACTGCTTTTTTATTGAAATTACTATCTCAGATATATTCTGAATATTCAAAGTATTTTATGGAGCGATTAAAACGTTTTCTTGAATGTGATAATATGAGACAAAGTGATTGAATGTTTGCTTGTTTATGGTGAATGTGAAGGTGAAAACAAACACAGATTGTGAAATTGTTGAATAAGTTAGTATTTTCTTACAGAATTCATTTGAGATTCTGTCAGAAATATCGTGATTATATCGAAATATAACTAATCGAAATAGAATTAGATATAGTGGTTGTGTACAAGAGTAGACTTAGATGTGAAATGCTTATGTAATTTTTTTCTTTTCATTTACTTTTATTTAGTTTAAAGTGACCCTTACTAGCCTATATCACTTGTCTAAAATTTATCTAAACTGAAATATCCTACTACTGACCTACGTGACTCCAAAGATGGGTTCCTGAATCCTGACTCGAACGATAGTTTTCTGGCTTTTCAAGACCAATGGGACAAAGTTGAATTCGAGTTGAAAAGAATCTGGTTCCCATTATGTAGGGGTTGAGTGTACTCTGATTTCTCTTTATTATGAAGTACAAACACTAAACTCTTTTAATTTTTAATAGTTTTATTTTGTTAGACATCAAACCTCTTATTCTTTTTTTATTTACTTTTTTATTATTATTAAGTGTTATATTTAATTTAAATATGTTATCTACTAAGTAAGATTGTATAATTATTCACCAAATAAATCATTCTGTTTAGTAACTAAGGGATTCTATTTTAAGGTGAAATGAGCGACAAACTAAAGCTCAACGCTCATATTCCAGTGGAAATTTTTGACTTCAGGCGAGAACAACGTCACTAGATCACGTGTTCGCTGACGCTACAGTCTAAGGCACTAAACTTTAAATACCAGTGTGAGTGGAATGAGTGACCAAATCAGATAGTCGTGTGAAATTGGCGGAAACAATCATTTTATGAGATCAATCGCGGCTTAAATGAGCCAGTTATTTTCTCGTTTGATCTAAAGTTTTCTTTTAATTTGAGTTAGGATCAATAAGCGTTTTATTATCGAACAATAGTTAACATTTGCAATAAAAGATAATTAGATTTTAATACCTTTACAAATAAATATAAAAAAACAAAGCAAAGAAAGTGGAAGCGAATCGGTGAGATTGTCATACCGTTTCTCGCCGAAATGAAGGCATCTATGATTTCTAAAAGTTAAAGGTAGGTGCAAATTCAAATTTTATTATATTTATTCTTTGTATTAAGTTTTATTGAACTTTACATTCTATCATTCTGTTTTTCTAAAAATAAGACACTTTACTTTTAACTCACTTTTTGTTCCATAGCGCTGTTTCCAAAATATATTCTCTAAAACATTCATGGTCATCTACTAAAACACAAGACTCCGGTCAAAGCTCGTCCAACTTAAAATTATCACACAAGTGCACTCAAATTCGTTTTCGTTTTACTCCATCCGTCGTTGCAAAAAGAAAAAAAAAATAGTTTTCAAATAATCTATCATCGTTGTCGAGGACGTACACAACGTTGCTGTTAAAATCGATGAATTGTGGGTAAGCTTCATTTCCTTTTTCGAGTGCGACAAATACGAACATATTGTGTCTATTCTCAAATTCATCGAGAACGCAAAGCTAAGCTACGAATAGCTGACTTTGCAAATGAGCGATGCGTTTAAGACTTCAGGCAGGGTTTCGTGGTGCACGATTCAACAGATTTTCTCTGGATTCTCTCATTTCACCTGCACTGCTTCCACTTTCTTTGTTCATCATTTCGTTCGCCTGTCCTTCTTTTCTTGGAGGAAGCAATTAACATGCAAATTTAAGGTCGCCTAAAGGGCTTCCCTGCCACTCTCACTGACCACGCATATGGGTAAAAATTAGATAAGTGGCTAAATCTATTTCCTGACATTTATAACCCGGAAAAATTGTTTATTTTTGAAATTAAATGTTTAAAACATTTATAATATCTCTTTATTAATCATATGAAATATTTTTAAGATAAAAAAAAATAAAAATTAGGCATTAAAATTTCAAGGCAGAATATGAAAAGTCATTTTCCTGCCGGGCGACAATTCCATGTTCGCACCTTTAGTTCACTATAATTTAAAATATTGTTATTTCCAAACATGAAATCTGGGTTTAAAATAATTATTATATGTTATAGAACATAACATGAAGACTAAAATGTAGGCTAATAGATAATTTGATAATATTTCAGAGGTTTTGTAGCGGCGACTATACTACTCGTCATTTCCCTGCTCCAAATTAAAATCACATTCATTGTTACATTTCTTTAAGGATTATGATTTATCAGAGGCTTTGTTATGTTGATTTTCCTTCATATTGTTCTTTTATAGTAAGACATTACAGTTTAATTATGTTAGTAGTTGATTGAACTTCATTTTCCAATTAATAAGAATGGGAGTGATCATTATCCTGCCAGGGGACGTCATTTTCCTGTCAGACTGCTCATTTTCTTGGCATACCACTTTTAAAAATTCTGTATTAAAGCTATAATATCTACTTAAGTGTATAAAAAGTGATTTTGTTATCAATAATAAGTTAACAGTAAATGAATTAAAAATTAATAAATGTATATTTCTTAAATTTTTTCTAATATTTTTCTGTGTTTTACTTTAGCCACTTATCTAATTTTTACCCATATACTATTATACTATACGCTAACTAATTTAGCTTATCTCCGTTTAAGAGCCTGTTATTGATTTTTATAGCCTTTTATTCCTTTTTTTATTGTTTTTTATTATTTTTCAGTGGTATATATTTTTTTCCTAGGTCTCATTAAGAATTTGCCTATAGAATCAGATTTTATGATGTATATCTAATAAGGCATTCTATTTAAAATCTTCTAGATTTTTTTTTGAAAAAGTGAATTTGGTTATTCTGGAAGAACCAGTTTTAATTTTCTTCTAATTCAAAAGCTAATGTTATTATTGAATTCGAATGATATTTGTTTCAAATGACTTTGACTGACTTTACATCTTCAACTTTAAACTGTAAACAGCAAATATCTAGAATCTCACATGTTTTTCTTTGTATTTTGTAAAGTATTTCCTGCATCTAGAATAGACACTATGTAATAAATTCTGAATGATTTCTATAACTGACAAAATGCAGCAACCAAGAAATAACCCTACACTTCCTCCAATGTCACCAGTCAACTGCACAAAGGAATAAGTAGATCGTTCTACAATAGTTTCCACCATATTATCTTCAAAGAAAAGCCTTATTAAATAGCTGCTATTACTGCCTTCGTAGATTGGTACATTGCTTGGGTGTTTATTAACATAAAATATCAGTCTTTCACATGGCACAATGCACCCACACTCCTCAGGAGACGAATCTTCATAAATACTATATAGGAGCCAAAAGGCTTTCACTTGATCCTCTAAAGAACATCCTGTAAATTGTATAACTTCTGAGTATATTATGCTGAAACGAAAACCAAAAAACCTTAGTTAAAAAACATGTATTTTTTTCAAGAACACTTTGTAGGGTTTTTGGTGGAATAAATGTAGGAAGTATAACTTCCATAATTAATATAATTAAGCTTTAAAATTATTTTCTATAAATCAATCAATCAATTGATTGTAGTTGATTAACTTGAACAATTAAAATAATTATCAATAGCTTGAACTTATTCCAAATCCCAATTACTGGTTTAGCAGAGCAATAAATAATGCTAAGATTTCATATTTAGAAATCGTCGCTTAATTATAATAGTTCTTCCAATTCAGGAAACAACAGTTCCACAAAAATTCAAAATTACTGCTTTCCGTATTGTACTTCAATAGTTCACCTTTTTCACTTGTGTGACTTAATTGAATAATGTTCCCATTTCACTTATATGAATTTACACGAAAGGCTTTTCCATGTGTGAATAATAATCACTTTAATGGTTTAGTTTTTCACCTATGTGAATCTGTGTGAAAAGGTTTTTCTGTATATGAATAATAACTCATTCAAAAGTACATAACTAATTTCCTTTAGTTATTTAATTTCTTGCGTTGCACTAAATGACGTCAACTAATTTCTTCGGTTTAGAATAACTTAAAGTTCCATTTCAAATTATCTTTAAATTTCCCTTCAATAGATAATTTGATCTACTATAATTTATCTCTTAAATAGTTGCCTATTACTTCACTTCTAGTTGAGCCTAATAATATAACCAGAATAACTTCATTTGCATATTTCTCACGAATCAATTCCATTGACTTGAATTACTTTACAAATGTGACTGATAATTATTTCCGCTACTTCTGTTCTCTCAAAATATTCACTAGAGATTAATAATTAAGTTCCGTTCACTGTTCCGCCTTTTCTCGTTAAAGTGTGGTATTTTCCACTAACGTCTCGGCTTGTTAATTAGATAAGTTCAATTCTTCTTTCTGTATCCCTCAATGGACAATGAATAAATAAAAGTTCGTTACTCACAGTAAATTTGAGTGCGTTGCTTAATTTCTACGCTGTTGAAGGTAAGACATCTCTGCCGTCTCAACGAATCCTTCGCCAGGCAAATCGAACCTCCCGCCGCAGTTCATTCCAACGTAATGATGACGTTCGCCGCTCGATGACGAAACCCACGTCACTCCTTCATTAGTCGATGGATACGACCTCTAGTAATTCGCAACGTTAATACAAAAACTGTTTAATACTCCGAAGTCACCTTGACTTCGTTAATACTAACAAGAATAATTTCTCAAACCAAAATGAGAACATCGGAACTCCGTGACCAACGGATAGAGATGGAAGACGCTAGTTCGTGAGTGAAAGAGACCCAGATTGAGGCTCGCTCCTCTCATTTTATGCAATCAGATTCTGACGTCACAAAAATATTTTAATATTTAAATTTCCATCGTTCCACTTATTTTAAATACAATTAAAGCTTTACCAAAAATAATAATAATATTTATTTATTCCTTATAAATAAATAATTGATTCACTACACACTTTTATAGCCAAGTGCACCAAACTTCAATTAACTTTGACGGCTACATTGTGGACGTAGCTAAAATTAGTGGGGGGGGGGTGCTGCTCCAGAAAAATTTTAGCCTTTGTTTTGAAATTGTATGAAAGGAGACAAACATGTATAAAAACAAATTTATCAAGTTTCTGAATAAATTTTCTTTTTATACATGTTTGTTTCCTTTCACACAATTTTAAAGCAAAGGCTAAACTTTTCCTGGAGCAGCACCCCCTACTAATTTTAGCTACGTCCACAATGCAGCCGTCAAAGTTAATTGAAGTTTGGTGCACTCGGCCATAAGTCAATTTCTTCTAATAAGTTTATTTGAATTTGATTTTAACTTGAAGAAGTTCATAACCCCTTATCTTTAGTAAGGTGTCTGCAAAAGCCATTTAATGCAACTGGAGCTTCCACAGTGCATTAGATAATGATAAATGTATCAAATATATTGGTACTTTTACAAGAAATGGTGTGATAGAAATTTGGGTCATTAAAATTGCTGATTTTTATTTTTTTTTGGTGCGCTGATTTCAAAAATGACATCTTTTTTTCCTTTTCATGTATGGAATTTTTTAAAAATCCATGTAGTGATATGGGAAAAATTGCCATAAAAATTGCCATTGAACTATTTATCAGTATTTTACTTGAAATATAAATATTTAAAAAAGATAAAAATAATGTTAATTACGAAGTTGAATTGGTTTGAAATCATGATGATATTCCATCTACCATGGTATCGTCAATCCATTTCCATGATATCTTGATGGAATCTGTCCCCTTGTTCTTCATTTACGGCATCAAGATTTTCGTGAAAGAAATTTAATAGGAATTCAGAAAGTGCTTTTTGAAGCTCATGGAACACTCTAATTCTTTAATTTTGCCGGCATCTTTTCTAGAATATGCTTAAAGCCAGGGTCTTTATAGTTCCCAAGAAATTTTGTTACATCTTCTTTAAATGCTTTCTTTGAATGCATTTCTTTTTCGAAATGAGTAGATTCTGGCCACGACACACAGTTCTAATGTAAATACATAAATAAAATACAATAAAATGCGAGCACTTTCAAGATGTTCTATATCGGATTTTTAAGCAGAATAATGAAAAACTTAACAAAATATAAGAAGTGAGAACCAATCGACATTTGACTCAGACGGATGCATTTAGGGTTCAGGGCTTTGGGCAGTAGACTCTTCGGCTCGGGGCTAAAACAAAGGTGTGGCGCAAAACTTCAAGGGAAGATTAAAACCTCAGAATGAAAGTACATAATGAAATTGAAGTATAAAACAAACAAAACTTGAATCAGGAAATCAAAATGAGAGGTCTAAATTGGATATAAAGTTGGCATAGAATTAAGGTTGGCAAAAGTAGTAAATATTTTGTAAAGTTAACACAGAATTAAAATTAACAAAAGAAGCAAAATACTTCGATTGGGGGGGGGGGGGGTTGAAATTATTTGTTTAATCCGTGTTGGGGAATAGTGAAAACCGATAAGTTTCCTTGTAACATAATTTATCGGTAATAATGAAAAAGGTTTCTTTATTTTTGAAGTGGTTCTTCTGCCGACAAATGATTGTGGGATTGTTAACGTTCAGAGAGGGATTATTATTACAAATGTCAACGAAGGTTAAATAACTAGAATCGCTATTTTTAACGGCTGAGGAATGTTGGGCAATACGGTTTTTTAGTGGTTGGAGGGATTCCCCGATATATCGGCAAATATTTTCTCTATATTAAATAGCATAGACCCCGTCTCTGGAATTGAGACCGTATCATCGGTCATCGAACTTATCCCGGGATAATAATCGATTAATGGGTTGACAAATGGGGGAAGTAAGCACAATATCAAGACCTCGATGAATGATTTTGGAGAGCAGGAAAAATTGTGAGGTGGTTGGGGACAGATAAATAAACTTTCTTAGCGTTGGTATTGAATTGGAGATAATAATTAAACGTATGATTTAAGGAGAAGTGTAGAATGCAACTCAAGAACTCAAGAATCCGACGTTATTGATAAAATTTTTCAAGATTGCAGTAAGAACAGGTATTTGAGAACTAAGAAGTACGTTAGAGCTGTTATCTTCGCGCTTGCAAAGATGAGTGGAAGAGAGATTTGAATTATTTAAAATTGAAAGTTATGAAAAGTGACTATTTAAAAGAAGAATAATGCTTTGATTTTGAAGATTTCTTAAAAAAAGACATTTAATATTTTAAAAGGATAATTTAAGATTCGCAAAAGAAAATAATATGTATTTTAATCAGTGTAATAAATTTGTCTTATAATTTGAACGTGGTTAAAATCACATTTCCATCTTGTTTGAATTGTTTTAATTTTTCACGTTCTTAGTATTCTTGTTTTTGCATTTATTATTTCAATGATGTTAGGAAAGGGAGAAGTGTTCTCCCTTCCTAAATAAATATTTGTAGTAATTCTGAAGAAGTCTTTTTAAATTAAAATGAAATATTGATGCTGTTGATGTCGGTACAAGTTTATATATTATGAATTAGATTTAATGGCAATAAATCTAATATTTGATTTAAAATGAGTCTAATTCCAACTTTTTTTTTTTTCATAATTCTCGAATGAGGAGAATTCTTCTCTTAGCTCTTAGCAGTTCAGGCTGGAATTTATCTGTTGTCAATTAACAGCGTTCGTTCTTTTATTGATTTCTTTAATATATTTTATGCCCAACTGGGAAGATTATCTTAATAATACTAATAAATACAAAATCAAATATTAGAATAATTACACAGGTCTGTAATGAAAAAGTTGTTTGAAAGGAATGACTGATTCTTATAGATTTTTTGGCTGCTTATAGATTTCAGAAAAATTTTCCATTACTCACCATTTTTTCATAAAATCAATTTTTCGATCTCAGTATTATTTGATTTTTTTTTCAAAGTTTCAATAAAAATTGTAATCATGTGTCTTTTAATGAAATAATAAAGAAATAAAAAAAGTAAAATAATAAATAAAAATGAAAATCAAAAAATAAATAATCTTGTCCTATAATCAATATAAAATCAGGTTACATAAACCTCATTTACTGCAGAAATGTCTCTGGACTGATGGAGAACATTACTATACAATAAGATGAGAATGAGTTTTATTGACTTGTATATAAAAGTAAAAAAAAGTCTCTTTTCTTGATTATATACCAAATTTGACATATAATGTACCAATAGGACATTTTGTTTATCTGAAAGAATGTTAACAGAATTTAGCCTTATATCTCATCAAACTGAAGTACAAGGATCATGGATGGACCAAATGCTTCTAGGACATCAGGGAGGATATAGAGTGAATCGACAGCATAAATAGGGGACAATACTGGATCAAAAAAGAATCCAACAAGGGCTGCATTAGAAATTGGAAACAAAATGTAGTTCGGAAAACTTCGGTTAATCCAATGAAAGTCCTTATGCCTCTACTTCATATTACGCTGGGATTGATAAAATAAATTGTAGAGAATCTCCCGAAACAAGGCGAGTGTTTTAAATACATCTGCAACTAATTACCGGGACTTTCAGAAGCGAAGCTGAAAGAAGGTGTTTTCGTCGGTCCAGATGCTCGGAAACTTGTAAACGAAAAAGAAATGATTGAAAAAGAAATGCTAATTAAAAATATTTTATGTGTATTCCTTAATATCAAATGAGTAGATTCTGGCAGATACAAGTTCCCAATAGAAAGTGTCAATATCACGAATAGCATGCAGCCTGACATAAAATTAAAAATTGAATGACAAACTGATCTATCCATCCCGGTTTTTAGATGCCATGATCTCTAGGAAGTACAATTCCTTCCAAACTGCCGTTTACCGGAAGACTTCCAATACAGACGTCACTCTTACTTACCATTCTGCCTGCCCCATTGCATTCAAGAGGAATGTTGTACGCACGGCGGTCAATAGAGCTTTTTTCCTTTTAAGCTCCGAGCGATTGTTTTCGATTGAGATTATTAAACTGACTCATATTTTGATTAATGATTACCTCATTAACTTCATCCAAAACAAAATTGCCGAAGCCAAAATCACGTTTCCATATTTTTTGAATTGTTTAAATTTTTCGCGTTCTTATTATTCTTGCTTTTGCATTTTATTATTTCAATGATGTTAGGAAAGGGAGAAGTGTTCTTCCTTCCTAAATAAATTTTTTAGTAATCCTGAAGAAGTCTTTTTAAATAAAGACGAAATATTGATGCCGTTAATATCTGTAATAGTTTATATGTTATGAATTAGTTATAAGTATGGCATTTAAAGTTTTGAAGATGGCAATAAATCATTCTAAAAATGTCATAAATAAAGATATTAACAGATGTAAATTTATAAATTCCTTTCTTCTATGAAAATCATGTTTAAATTTATATATTTGTTGTTTTGGGATTGCATTAAAATGAGATTCAATATTTCTTAACCCTTTTAGATTATGAGGTTTATTTCTCTATCTAATTAAATCAATTTCTTGACACAGTGTGTTTAAAATCAATGTAACTATATTCAATTTGATAAAAAATATATACAATTAATCTTTTAACTCTTTGATACATATAATCTTTGTTAAAGCTGTAAATAACCACAATTGGCAAATGTCCAATTAATTATAACTTGTACTAAATATCTTTTACAGTTTTGTAAATCTCTTTTAAATCTCTTTTTCTGTAAAAATGAATTATTTTCTAATAAGTTCGTCATGCTATGCTGCGTACGTCGACATATTGATTTCAACTGTTATTTTAAGATAGGATGTTACCAGTGGCGTGCGTCAATGATCTAGTAGGACTAGGCTAGTACCAAAAGTATCTTCTACTTATACAATTAAGCTTATATTAATTTATTAAATTCTATGCTCCCTTTCGTCAGCGACTGTAGAGTTGGACTCGGCCAGCTGGAATTCTATTCCCTCTCCCCTCAGCTGCAACAAGCAATCAACTGTCCAACAGGACTAGTTCCGTGACTCCTGTTTCTCTCGCCATTAACATTTTCACACGCTCCGTCGTTCTGTGGTAAAAAAATTCCGTATCTCCATTCTTGAAAACCTTAGTCTTTAATATGTTTATAATTTGTTTTCCGCATAGATTTATTAAATAGTGCCATGACAGTCCTCTTACAGCTGGTCCCCTCTGACAGTTGTCACCGCATGCCACTACATCTTACTTGCTTCAAAGTCACTGATTATAAACTCTTACTGAATGCTTCGGAACTTTGTTGTGAACTGAAGCCTCTGGGAACATGACGACTTCTTCGGTCAGAAATATAAAGAAAAATAAACGAATTCGGAATTACTCACAAACACACTATCCATTACCGTAATAATAAGTTGGATAAAAATGTAAAGATAAAAGATGCCGGTGGGAACAGTGGGAAACATAATGACAAAATACATAGGATTAAAACTGTCGACAGCCTTTGATGACTAGTAAACTTCTTGGATCTGTATCGGCGCGGCGAATAGCTAAGCAACACCCGGAAACACTGTGTTGTCGGTTGGCGTATCGTTTCACAGGATAGAAGAAATGAATACAATATGAAGATCTCGAATGAATTACCGCTGGGAGCTTGAGTAATAATTTAACACTTTCAGAAATAAAGTTCAACGTGCAGTAAGTATTCTTTTGAAAAGGGAATTTTCCCAACATGCACAAAGAAAATCAAGACAACAGTTCATGCCTATAGCTTGTCAACGAAGTAGAGTTTGGAACGGCCGTGTGATTATTTTTAGGAATCGTCAACTAAACTGACCACTTTGATGACAAGCTCAGAAAGGTATGAAATGGAACTCACAATCGCTCTCAGATGTGAGTCCCACCAGAAACAAATAAGAAAATTATAAATCACTGTTATTTAACACGATTATTAAATTTAACACTTGATTTATTTAATATATTAGGGAAGTTTTGAATTTATTACTTTTTTACATTTATGATATAAATTATTCATTTCTAAGCATATTTTACGGATCGTGTAGAAATTATTATTTGACGCTTAACTTCCCAAGTGTACGAAAACGCAAAATTTTCTTTGAAATTTCAATAAAAAATTTAGCCTTACTATATCTATCTACATTGATAGTCTGTCTATCTATCTTTTTTTTTCTATGTAAAAACTTCTATATAAGCTTATAATTAAAAATGTACATTGGAATAATGTAAAGGAATCATTTTTTATATACACCTTGAAATTAGAAACAACTTTCCTCAAAAAATTCAGATTTCTGCAATTATTTCTTTTGTGTGTTCTGTTTTATTTCTCGTCAGAATATATTATCTCAAGCATTATATGCACGAAAGTGTAAGCTCAAGGGCTGCTCAGATAACATTCTGAAAGGGACAGCAAAATAGGATTCCATGTTCACGCTTCTTTTTCTTTTTCTTTGGAATTTGTTTGGTTGAAAAATACAATCTGCTGTTCATTTCAGGTCAGGATTTGAGGCGGTAATTCTTATCACTCGCTCAAGGTGCCAAGAAAACTGGCCAGTAAACCAGATACAAACATTCTCCTAATCCTGTAAATTCATTCCAGTAATCCAATTTACTAACTTGCTTTCTTCTTCAGATGAAATAAAAAAGGAATTATAATTATTAATGTTGGATGTTCTATTTTCTTTCTTAGTGCTAAATAAAAAGAGAAATAATATAAAATAAATTCAATCTATATCTAAGCGCTTTATTAAAGTTACATACTTGCATTTCATCTTTTCAGCAATCTTTTTCTTCATGCAGTTACGAAAACATCTTGAAGCACTCCCAAAATCAGTACATGGCTTGGTGATTTGATTTTTCATCTTCAGCTATAAAAATTAATGAAAAAAATAGTAATAATAAAATAAGACAATATTATCTGAATTATACGCATAATCATTTCTTATATAAAATCTTTTATATCTCTGTCTGTCTGTCGACAGCAGTGCAACAATGGAAAACAGTTGTTCCTGTTTCATTGTTGCGAGGAAGTCAACAAATGCAAAAGGCGCAATTGTTGTGATTTCCAATAATCACAATGTTAGTGTAACACTGGACAACGGTTTTTCATTGTTCATTGTTTTGAGGAAGTCGACAGTTTCAAAACGAGTATTGTTGAACTTCAAAATTTTCTGTGAAAAAATTTCTACATTGAATCGTTCCCGACTGAAATCGAACTTGCAACAATTTCATCCGAAATCAGATGTCCTATCCATTAGGCCACGGGGACTATATTATTGTTTCTTATCATTCCCTTTGTGTGTGTGTGTGTGGCGCAATGAGAGAAGAGCCAGAGAAAAAATAAAATAACTCATTAATTTTAACCTACTAGATTAAATTTTGTATTTCAATCTTAATTTTTTTGGCTTCTCTCTGTCACCAATGGCGCGCGCTATCAAAGAATGAGTTCATTCAAAAAGGAATAAAATATCACTTTTTGCCATAACCGCCTGGAATCGATTCTTCTTGGATTATCTTATACTTATCAGGGGGAGACCGTGAGATATTCTAATATGAGTAAAAAATGGAAATACGGAGGGTTGAATAAGTTAAGATTGCCCAAATGAACTTCTATTCTGTCATCGTAAGAGACATTACAGAACAGGTACTTAATATTAGTCGTCGAAATGTTAGCCATGTGATGTGTAGGAACAGACATCTGGCTCCAAAAGACCGCCAATGTATACTGAAACTTTATCATAATAGTTTCCAGCCTCAAGCAATGTACGATGTGTGAAGGAAAACATCCACAATTTGCTATGGCTATGAAGCTGTGAACATTACACGGAACCATAAGCCGTATCATTCGAGTAAAATCTGCAAATGAATAGGCGGCATAAAGTACGAGGTCACAAGCACTACATGAACGTTGTCTTACAGGTGAAGAATTGAAATTTGTTGTGAACCTAGATGAAGCGTGGTTTTACCTAACGATATCAACAAACTTCGGGCAATATATTACCTCTCCAAAGCAGATAAAGAATACGTGTACATACCATAAATCTTCTTAAGTTCTCCTCTTTTACAAATTCTATTACTATTAATCTTCAACATTTTCATATAAAAATAAATGTAAAAAACAAATACCTTTTTTAACTAAGCAGATTTTCGAAGAGATAAAACTTCTCTTCTTTCTCAAGCATACAAATAACAATAACAATGCTACGAAAACAAAACGGATGGAGGAGATATGACATCCACACTAACAATTGTATCAACAATTACTTATAATGCTTAACTCTGTTAACATGCTCATTCTTCAAATTTCACTTTAATATTACAACTTAAAGAAAAATTTATTAATTCCTTAGCCATCTAAATTATAAATTTATTTACTTACATTCCTTCATTCCTGTTAATATTTTTGTCTTTTGTATTTCTAAATATAAGAATTCTATTATTTTCCTTATTTTATTGTCTTTTTCGATGCACAGAATTTTGACTTCATTATTTATACAGTGCGTTTTTTGTACACAATTCAGATTTATCTATTAATTTATTTTTATATAATAACTATGTTCCAAAGCTCTTTCTTTTATAGTCCTTTTACTTTCTCCTAGATAGAATGCATCACAGTTCATACATTCTATTTTGTATATGGCTCCCATTTCATCTTTTTTGTCACTAATATTTATTTTACTACATAGAATATTCCTTATTTTATAATAAAATTTCAATTTTAATTTTAAATTCCATAGAGAAGAAATAATAATCACGAAATCGTCAGACTTGATTAAGAAAATTGACTACATGTTTGACAACAACAGAAAATTTCATTTATTCTCACTAGACATAGAAAACATGTACACAAACATACCTGTGGAAGAAACCTTGAATATACTGGAAAATTTGGCATTCAAAACAAAGAAATTTTATTAAAATATCAATTAGACAATAAAAAAGTAATTAGTTTAGTAGAATTAATCATGCAAAATTCTTACTTTAAACATAGAGACAAAATGTTTAAACAAATAAAAGGATTCCCTATTGCTTCACCTTTATCTGGTACTTTGTGTAACTTATACATGAACTATTTTGAGTGTAAATTTCTAATTGAATGTAAATTTATTTGAATTACTTTCGTTATGCTGATGACATTTTGGTAATTTGGTTCGGAACTACTAGTCAATTCGATAACTCCTTCAAAGATATCAACAAGAGAAATAAAGAAATCAAATTTAAAATGGAAAAGGAAATAAATAATGAACTAAATTTCCTTGGCCTATGTTTAGTTAAAAAAGATAATAAAATAATTTTGAAACATTACAGGAAGAAATTCGAAAGCGATCACATACTCAATTTTGAATCTGGACATAGTATTAATATGGTAGGTGACCCAAAGGTGGCCAGAGTGCACAGGTGGCCATCTGCTTATATAAAATAGTAATACACAAAATAGTAGGCATATGGCACCTGCTACTTGACAGCTGTCGCACTCTAGCGCTGGCTACTGAAAACTAAGCCATTTCGACGAGACGTCGGCCATTACTGAGAAGACATTTGTTTTTGAGCATCGTTGTTCTTACTTTCTGATAAGTAATAAATTAAATTTAATCGTGTAAAGTTTTGTTAAATGCAAGTTGTTGTATATTTTATTAAAGTTCGGTCACTACTCATTCAGGACGTATTGTCACAGTTTAAGAATTTCATGGTAATGACATTGTTTATTTGTGAAAACAATGTGCTGAGATGTGTGCACAAGGTGGCCCGCCAACCTGATCATCTTGGTAACGGACAAAATAAGTGACATGAAACTGTGCACCCAATGTTTAAGATATGGCCACGAGGAGTGTGAAGGACTTACAAAAGGTGACAAAATCAAAGATTTCAAGTGTACTTTTTGCATTGACTCAGATTGAAAGACTTACACAAGGCGATAGAATCAAAAATTTTAAGTCTACTTTTTGAAAGACTTTTTCCCTCTATATAAGAAGATTTACGCATATTTAGTATTAGGACTTAAGGCATGTAAAACTAGCAGCTGATAAAATACTGAATTTAGTCATAAAATGTTAAGTGTCCTTTCAACCCCTGGAAAATATAATTTTCAACAAAATAAATATGTGGGTCACCTTAGGTTCACCTGCTCCGAAGGTGGCCTGGAAGTAACTTTTTAATAAATTAGCTGTAAAACAAACTAAATATGTTTTAAGAAAAACAATATCAATATGTCTTGTTTAGAGAAGATTCAGGGTAATGACCCCTAGATTTTTTTTTATATTCCCACAACCGTTAAATTCTAAAAAATCAGCAAAGCTTAACTATGGCCACCTTTGGGTCACCTACCTTATTAAAAGAAATATTATTGACAACAACTTAAGAAGAATCGACAGATCTTCAAGTAATGAGGAGGATTACCAGAAAAAAATTGAAAATATGAAAATAATTCTGAGAAAAAATGGGTACAACGAAAATTTTGTTAATACTAGTATACAAAAATACAATATCTTTAAAATAAAGGACTAAAATATTAATTATGAAAAGAAAAAAGTATTTATTCCTTATCTCAATAAGAATTGTATAAAAATACAAAAATATTTGTAAAGATTTTAACGTTGATATTGGTTTTTATTATAATAAAAAAATAAGGAATATTCTATGAAGTTAAATAAACATTACTGACAAAAAAAGATGAAATGGAAGCCATATACAAAATAGAATATATGAACTGTGATGCATTCTATCTGGAAGAAACTAAAAGGACTATAAAGGAAAGAGCTTTGGAACGTGGTTATTATATAAAAATAAATTAATAGATAAATCTGAATTTGCAGAGCATTGTGTACAAAAAACGCACTGTATAAATAATGAAGTCAAAATTCTGTGCATCGAAAACGACAATAAAATAAGGAAAATAATAGAAAGTTTATATATTAGAAATACCAAAAAACCCGCCAACCTGGGCCCGTTGTCTGGGAGGTCGGGCTCTGCCTGTCACAAGCCAGGACAAAGTGTTGAGTGACCGAGGAGCAACACCTCTTTAAAAAAACCTTGGGTCCAGCTGGCACGGCTGATAGTACCGTGTAGGGGTCCCTTACCAGGGTTACGGTGAAGGCCTCAACGGCATAGACCTTGGACTAGATGGACTATGGAACAGTCCATCCTTCCGTATATGGCGGAAGAGGCAACCCAGTGCTCGGGATAATAAGTAAAAGATATATGGTGCCTATATATCAGTTTAAGGGGACGACGGTTTCACTTGTTAGTGGCGGTATCCCGACAGCGTCTGTTCCACATGTTAGTGGCGGCTGATTATAACACTCACTTGTCAGAAGTGGAACTCTTGAGTTTAACCAACTGACATGTCAGTCAAAACTTCAAATAAATCAACATGGATAGAGCACCTTCTAAAGAATTTTACTCCAGGGGTTTCAGTCCCCAAATGGTCTAATCGGATTCTGGGGAGACCATAGATGTGTGCAAGGAAGTAAATGGGAATAACCCAAATCCCTTTAAGAATAAGATTAAAACGAGATCGCGGATTTGGCTAATGACATTTAATATTAATTCTCTTCTGAAAGTCGGTAAACTTAAAAATATTTTAAATAAATCTAGAGAATGTAAGATAAAAATTATTGCATTCCAAGAATCACGCTATCAGATTGAAGCCCTTTTGATTCTCAAAACTACAGGATATTCAAAGGAAAACCGGGTGAACGAGCCATGGCCCATTTTCCGCAATTTGGGATGGGCTTTATAGTCGATAAATCAGTACTTGAATCAGTTGTGGCATTCAAGTGCTACTCAGGATGTCTTTCCACCTTAACGAAAAAATCCGGGAACAAAATCTATTCTCTGTTTAATGGTCATGCGCCAACAAACATTTCTAACAAGAAAGCACCTGACAAATCGGAACAATTTTGGAATCAAGTAGATAACGTTTTACAAAGAATTCGTTAGCATCATATTAAAATCCTTATGGGTGACTTTAATGCACAAATTGGCAAAGAGAAGAAATATCGTTATTGGATTGGGAAATGTTCTGGCCATAGACAAACAAATAAGAACGGAATGAGATTCATTGAATTGTATACGAACCATAATTTATTTTTCAAGTCGACCTTCTTCAAGAAAACTTCTAAAACTGAGACTTGGGTAGCACCTAATTCCTTATTAGGTGAATATCAACTGGATTATGTGCTGATCTCCCGCTTTCATACTTTAGAAATAATGAAACTCAAGGTCCTGAAAGGACTCGACTTGGATTCTGATCATTATCCAACTAACTTTTCCCTAGATGTGATTCCTGTAAAACGGAACTTTATGAAGCGAGCGCCACTACGTAAGTATGACATAGAGAATATTAAAGGTGATCAAGACTTTATGAAAGAAATCGAAAAAGTAAATCCACAAAATGGGCCACAACTTCAAGCGGGACTTCTATAAACAGCCGAAACCATAGCACCACTGACAAGTACAGGAAAACATCCGTGGTGGACAGATATTGTGACAAATTAATACAACGTAGCCAACAAACCTGGCATAATTAGTCATGTAATAAAAATCTCACCACCTTTCAAGAACTTCAAAATGTTAGAAAGATAGTTACAAAATCAATTAGGAAATTGCGCAAACAAAGGGAAGATTTATATCTTCTATAGTTACAATCTATAGAAGACGACTTTGAGCAAAACAATTCACGAAACTATTATAAAACTTTCAAACGGAAGTTAACTAAATGTTCCCCACCATCGCTCCATTTTGAAACGGAGATTTCACGTATACTAACGATGCTAACTGTAAAATCCTCGCAGTTTACTTTTCTAAATTACTTAACAGTAAACTACTGCAAGAAAAGTTTCAATTCAATTCTAGCAAAACGAATCAGGATTCAATCCCATCGACTGTCCAGGAAATTAAAGAAACCATTCAATCACTAAAACACAACAAGGTCACTGGGGAAGATCAAATAACTGCAGAGCTGTGGAAAAAGGCAGGAGAAAATTATATTACAAAGCTTCACGAAACTTTGTTGGATATTTGGAAAACTGAAAAAATCCCCACGGATTGGAAGATGGTGATAATACATCCTATTCACAAAAAAGGAAGTAAAACTGATCCAAACAATTATCGAGGTGTTTCTCTTCTTCAGACCACATATAAAATTCTTTCAAAAGTTCTTTTAAACCGGGTAAGCAATCAACTGGACCACCAAATCGGGGAATACCAAGGTGGTTTTTAGAAAGGGACGGTCATGTGCGGAACAAATTCTGAATTTGAAAAACACTATACATTATTTTCGTAACACAGCTAACAAAAATTATGTCATCACGCTTGTTGTTTTCAAAAAAGCGTATGACAGTATAGACCACAACTCACTACTTAATGTTTTAACAGAATTTGGGACTTGACCAAAAAACAAGAAATATTATCAATGATACTTTCACTGAAACAAAAGCTAAAGTAAAGTTTACGGGTGGATGTAATCATGAGTTTGGAATAAACACAGGTAAACGTCAAGGTGATGGGATATCACCATTGCTTTTCTATTGCGCTCTTGGAAAAGTTGTCAGAGAATGGAGATTGACAGGTGCACCGGCTCACCGACTAGGGCCAAAGATTAAGGGTATTGAGATTGACTGTCTAGCGTTTGCTGATGATATGGCACCTATTGCCAAATACATCCCTGATGCACAGAAGTAGATTATTATGCTGGAAGTGCAAGCAGCAAAAATAGAGCTTCAAATTTCTTACGAAAAAAACTAAATTTATGACTAATATCAAAAACGCTCCACGTGAACTGGACATTAACGCTAATAAAATAGTAAAGAAATTTAAATACTTAGGTAAATGGATCACAGAAATTTGCAACGAAAATAAATCTGTAACATCAAGAATTCAGAAAATGGAAGTTGCTTTTCAACACACTAAGGATGTTTATAACAAACAATGCTTGTCCTGGAACAGTAAAATTCGCCGTTACATAACAGTGATTAAACCTGAAGCTCTCTATGCATCAGAGACGCTCAACATAAGACATTAAAAGAACAATTAGAGATTAAGGAAAGAAAATTGTGAGAAAAATTCTAGGGCCCAGAATTAAAAATGGAATTCATTATCCCAAACCCAACTTTATAAACCCAAATTTATAAACACATTTATAAACTTACTGACATAATAATGCGACGAATTCAATTTTTAGGTCATTTGGGTAGAATGAATCATTCCAGACTTACTTATCGTATCCATAAATTTTTAGAAAACAAAAGCACAAGACCAAAGTGGTATAAACAATTAGAAAAGGACCCCATTGAGTTAGGATCTCCAAATTTGCAGGATAGAATGGACCACTTGAGGTTTACGCCCCTATCGACGTCACGTATGACGTGTATCCCACATGCGGCGAGAGCTTGTGGGATAAACAAACATATAACTTTGTGTGAATTACTTAAAAAATCGTCGATTTTTGATATTTCAAGACGGATGGTTCAGTACTGTGCAGATCCTTATTTTAATAATTCTGTAAAAATGCTTGGAATATCCTTCTTTAATATAATATTTCCTCTATATCTACACGGGTTAAAACAAAGCACCTGGCTTTGTTTATCCCACATACGAAGCAGTAGCCTGGTGGGATATTTTGTAACTAAGAAGCCCCGCCTATCCCCAAGTGATCCATTAAATTATATCCTTCTTTGAAAATATATTGCTGTCGTGTTCTTCAATAGGCGATAATCAACTCTACATCCAATCTGAAAATTTTGGAAGGCTTACAATCGTTGCCATCAAATCAAATCTTTTAGTTCAGCCTCTATATCTACTAGGGTTAAAATGAAGCACATGGCTTTGTTTATCCCACAAGCCAAAAAGTAGACTGGTGGGATATTTTGAAACTACGAAGCCCCGCCTATTCTCAAGTGGTCCATTGTGGTTAGCCATATTGTCCACACAAGGGGATTTAAGGAAGATGTGACGAAACCAATACGACGGGCATGGTCGGAGGAGCAGAAATTGCATAAGTCCCTCCAAATGAAGAACTATTGAGCAAGGAGGAAGGCTCAAAATGTGTTGATTCCGCATGGTCCTAAGTGACCCATTCGCGAAGAAGAAGAAGAAGAAATACCAAAGACTAAAATATTAACAGGATGAAGGATAGAAGTAAATAAATTTATAGTTGAGATGGCTAAGGAATTAATAAATTTATCTTCAAGTTGTAATAATACAGTGAAATTTGAAGAATAAGCATGTGGAATTTTCATGTGGAAATGTTGAAGATTAATTGTGACAGATAAAGAATACTCTGATTTTGTAAAGCATAAAAGTAACTCCATATAACTCCTTCACAGTATTTAAAATTGTTTATTTAAATACTAAAAATAGCAAATTTTCGGGAACGTAATACGTAATTCCCTTCCTCAAGCCAAAATAAGAATAAATGAAACTAACAAAAATACAAAAAAGGAAGAACATCAACAATTTAAAATTACACATCAAAGTGAATGACCCAAAATTGTTGTAACAATGACAATTGAATCAATGGGTAAATTTATAGATAATGACAAGAATTAACGTTTACAAGAACAATGAGTTGATTAAAGTTAATAATTTAAAGAATTTGTACCAGTGATAGTAACATCATATTTATTGTCTGCTTTAATAAAGTCTCTAATTAAACCAATGGTGATGGGGTCCACTTTGATGCCTTCATATCTATTAAAGTTGCTGTTTCTAGTATTCTTTATGATGCAACTCTGATTTTGTTCGAGAGTGCAACGAAAAGTTTTCATGGATGTGGCTGGTTACTGTTCACTTGGCAAGTTAACGTGGCTATAATGTTCCTGTAAAAGTGAAGATAAATGCAGCCAATATCGAAAGATATATGATGAATCGCAGATAAAACGAAGATATCCCAAGACTTTGGAATTGACTTGGGAAAGGTTAACATCTACATCAGGAGTTCTCAACCGGGGTCCACGTAATATTCTTCGGGGTCCACATGGACCCTGGGGGTCCACGTAATATTCTTCGGGGTCCACAGGGATCTCATTGAATCACACTTATTTTAAAATGTTTTATTATGAATTATTTACCAGTGTGTAGAATATGTATTATTAACACTGCAGAATAATTTATATGCATTAAATTAGTTTTCATTCAAAATAAAGCATAATCATTTACTATTTCGTTGATTATTAATATAATCCCTTTACTTTTTAGCTAAGAGGGGGTCCACCAAAAAAAAGAAGGGAAAAGAAGTCCATGGGTAAAAAAAGGTTAAAAAACCCTGATCTACATGGACAAGGCGTCCAGTCACATTAGGCAAACATCAACGGCGTTTTTACAAACAAAAGGCACAGGACATTGGAATAAACGTATCCTTCAGCTCGGTTCCTCTTAAGTTTCTCGACGCCTGACCAATACATTACTGTGCCTTTGGATTATTGAAACGGAGCATTGCAGACCATCGACTTACAACAGTGGAATACTTTTGGAGAGTCTCTGTACAAGCCCAATATCTTGATCAATCAATACCTCAAGAGTAGTTAAACCGCAGCCTTTTACAGTAGAAAAGATGTCGAGCTATTCCTTGGGACAAGAGATGTCATATTGCACACAACAGATGGTAGAGGTATGGGATGTTCTGAAAAGCATTTCAATTTGTGCCATCTTAAGTGATTCAACCATGCGTATAATAATCATTGCTTGAGAATTCAATTTAACGTCAAAAAAACGTAATCGCACACAGTTGGTATTCAAACCCGGCACCCAAAAAATTTAATTTACTGCAAAAAACGATGCTTCGTGACTTTATTATCATTTTTAAAAAAGTCACTCGAGAAACTGCAATTACTTCACGTTTTTATTAACGTGTTGCTCCTAAGAGCCTAACATCCATTCATCATCTGCAAAAGCCCAAGGAGCAATGGCGAGTAAATTTCTTGAGCCTTGATAATAAATATAAAATTTTTGAATTAAACAACAAAAACTGAAAATTATCGTAAATAATTAAAACAATTAATAAAAGAAATTTAATAAATAAGCATTGCCTAAAATTTATAAAAATATAAAGCTGAAATATGTATAAAGATCACTAAAAATTGATCTCACGTATTTGACCACATTCTTTATCAGACTAAGTTAGGTTAGGGATTTTGTAAAGCATCTCTATATCCATGCTTCAACTTTGAGTCTGTGCATTAATCCAAGATTTGGTTTCCCTACCCTTTCCGATTTTCCAGAAACTTGATATAATTTATAAGAAGCTACAAGTTCTGAGCATCATTTAACATTCATTGCAAAACCCTTGGATTCAACGCTAGATATGCATGAGAAATTCTTCTGGGAGATCAATCAGATGAGGGCGTTATAGTACTCTAAGCTTTTGGACGTAAACAGCGCGTCCATCTTCAGGAAAATGAATGGAGATGTCGGGACAAGAACTTCTTTAAAAAAAAGCGGCTGTCAGAGCTCTCTGTGCAGTCCGTCAGTCGGAGTGGATTCCCGCCAAGCCACTAGCGCGATTTCCTTTCTAACTGACGCTTCCTGTGTGGTCCGCCACAGATCGAGGGCGGAAATCCAGGTGTCACTAAGAAAAATTCCATTGTCCCGAATGAGATTGTTTCTATTATCTCTGATAGCAACGGCTTCATAATTAATCCAGCTAATAATGAATAGCTTTAGTAAGAATGGTGGTATTGGGGAAATCGGGTTGATGTTTTTTATCAATGCAGTGTTCTACCAACCCGGATTTCTTTTGGCCTAACTAACATAATATAGTCATTATGTTCTTTACATCAAATTTTAATAGTACGGCCTATTTGACCGACATTGCGAGTCAACGCTTTGGCGGAAACCCGCTGGGACTGATGGACCGGACACTGAGCTCTAACAGCCGCTTTTTAAAAAGATTCTGGCCCAGACATCTCCATTCATTTCCCTGAAGATGGACGTGCAGTCTACTTCCGAAAGCTCATAGTATTACACCGCCATCACCTGGTTATTTTTCAGTTGTCGACGCCATGAAAGCTTCAAGATATATAATAGTTGATCGAGCTAAAGAAGTACAGAATTTTATCTTGGAATTTAAGTTTTAACAATAAAAACACCTTTCCCTTATTTTCATGGACATTTTAGGAAAACGCATTTTTTAAATGCATAAAACTGTCTTATTTAGAACTTAACATAATCAAAATAATAAATTTAACGTGCTGTTCCCAAATCCTCCCCATAATTGAATCAGAAAAGGCAATTCTATTCATGTGCTTCTGCTTTATTTTCATTTTCTACTTATTTACAGCACTTTCAAATTATTATTTTGATTATTTGAAGCTGTTGGAAGTTTTGGCTCTTTAATTTAATGCCTTTTTGTCCTACGAGTCGTAGACAAAGGTTTGTGATGATGTCTCTCGACACATCAATTTCTTTTATTGCCTTTTTTCTTTTGGGGGGTCACTGCCAGATTGGTCGGTGACCTTCACATAGGATGCGCCTTTCTGGTTCTTTTATCGAGGGAGGCGGGTTTGGATAGACGATCATGTTGAAGGGTGAAATGGCTGTTCCCAAATCCTCCCCATAATTGAATCAGAAAAGGCAATTCTATTCATATGCTGCTGCTTTATTTTCATTTTCTACTTATTTATAGCACAATAAATTTATTATTTTGAAATAAAATGATAGAATAATACTTTTATCTAATAAAACAAACACAATAAAGGTGAAAGTTTAAACAAACTCATATTAACTTTTGAGTAATAAATAATTTATACACACACAATCAAAAAACATCAGAATTTAAGAGAAAGTCTAGTATAAATCCTCTCTTCATTATATTTTAAATATTTATAGAATAGGCAAATATGACGGAATTCTTTTGCTTCTTCAAATGATGGAATAAGTCGAATAAAAGTAGTTAAAGTCGGTTGTAGAAATCGTGACAGTATTTTTAGTTTTGGGTTAAAATCAAGAAAAATCACTGATATAGAGCTCACTAAACACTTCTTCAGATAGTTTTCCTCACTATTTTGATGCGTATAATTGCTGGCATGTTACATGTTATCCGAGCATGATTTTTTGACGAATAAAAGCGAAGTTTGCTCAATATTCTTGCCGAACACACACAATTCACTACGGGAAAGTCTAAGGCTTCCCTCGTCCTTGTTCATTAGGATTGGTTTCCATCTTGCACTACAGCCGTCACGTCACGCTTTCAGATGTTGGTTTCGAAACTTGTCGATCACAAAAAGGTTCCCACTTTTCTTTGCTCTTTTTCTTTGGTATTCTTAATTTTGCACAAAGAAGCATTAATCGTCATATTTGCTTAACTCACTGGGAGAGATAAATTTTTGTATCTGCTATACTCTAATAATACCACCAGTCCTTTCCTACTTTCACATCCATCTTCTACTTTCTTCTTAATAATTACTCAAAATATGTCCAGTTAAAGAGATGTGCTGATGTCGAAGATAAACACTTACAAAACAACCAATCATGATAAAGGCGACAGAGAGAGACTTTCAAAATGACGAAAGACGAAAGTAAAAGACAGCTTTATTGCCGTGTGAAAACGACTATAAAATTTTCACAAGAACATGAAGGTAAGAACGTAAAAATATAAGAGAAGCAATAAATTACAGAAAAAGTGAAAAACAAAAATGACAAGAACAGATCAAAAGAAAAATAAGCATGATGAATGACTTCCATTAAAAATAACTGATAGTTGCGAAAT
This sequence comes from Thereuonema tuberculata, assembly GCA_023159025.1. NCBI lineage: Eukaryota > Metazoa > Arthropoda > Chilopoda > Scutigeromorpha > Scutigeridae > Thereuonema > Thereuonema tuberculata. The sequence continues at coordinate 67,484,895 of JAFIDM010010028.1, read as the reverse complement.
AAAAATAAAAAAAAACAAACAAAATAAACAAAATAACCGTGACAAGATACATATGAGAAATTATGATAAACTTACCACTCTATATCGTAATAAGAATATCCAATCTCCAGTTTCAGACAGCATTATGTAGTATATCATTATTAAGTCCATCGGATTCTCTTCCTTGTTGTGCAGGAGAACCTAGATATCCAAGAGTTTTAATATAATTAGTAACATTTCGTTTCAATGCAGAAACTTCAAATCCTTAGTTAGTTAAAATTGGGATTAACATTATAATTTTATGTAGAAAATTTACTATTCATTGTTTATAAACTTACATACAGTTTTTGCTTGGATGTAAAATTTAAGTTGTTTTTTGTATATGTGTACACTCTTCCACGAGAAACATTCACGTATAGAAATGTGGCCACTCCAAAGTACTTCAATGACTCATCTAATATTATGAAGGAATAAATATCGTATGAGAAACAATTAAGTATCCACGAAACAGTCAATTAATTTACAACTTATATTTTTATACGAACAGTTGAATATAATAAAAAATGTTGATTATGTGTTTTATAGAATTTATCTTATTTTACTTTGCTAAAGTTAATTGTCTTACTTTATACCAGTAGCATCAGTTAAGAACTGCTTTTAATAAATAATTAAATATAGGGTGATTCACGAAGATATGCAGAAACTTCGGGAGCTAACTCTTTACTTTTAGCATGTAAAAGTAAAGAAAAAAAGTTATATAAACATAGGTCCCGAAATGCTACGGTAGCGAGTTACGGCTAACGAAAGATATCGCCATAATTTAGTACCCTGGGTGAAATGAAGACTTGCTGGAAGGTAAATTAAGGGGCGGAATCAGTGGTTTTATAAGGTTGTTGACCTTAAAAATGGAATGAAACATTTTTCATTCAACAACTAAAAAAAAATACAAAAAAAAAATACAAGATAGTTGATACTGCCTAAAAGCGTAAGAATCAATTCTTTAAAGTTAATATTTGGATACCTGTATTCCGATTAGAATACAGCGTATTAAGGTATTCCCCCAGTAACTACAATGGAATGCACGGAGCGCCATAATTGAATTTAGGAATTTGAATTTATTAGACTTTAGTTAGTAAAATTTCTGTCAATTGTCGTTATCTGTCAAGCCATCGATTATATGAGATTGCATCCAGTTTTAATCGTATTAATGAGATAATTTAAATAGTAAAAGTTTAAATAGATAATTTAAATAGAAGATAATCATTTAAGTCCTCATCTCTCTGTCATTATTCTTCATTCCATTCAATCCTGCGCCAACTCTTATGTTACCTATCTCACTGACAGGTAAGTGCCTATCAGCAAGAATAGGCAGAAAATTCACTCAAACAAGATCAGTAAATACACTGACCGAGCACACGAGCTCCAGAAGCAGTGGAAGAAGGACCGAATATTTGTTGTACATATCGTTCTGTCTTCCATAGGTCTTGTGCCTGAGACAATGCACCACAGCCTCAGCTCTCTAGGACTTCACAAACACTTATGCAGAACTCCAGAAGGCTGTTCTACTCAACGGAAAACGCATATTTATAAAATTCATGGATACAACTACACATGTCTAAAATCCCTAACACCTTTGTATACTTTCTTAAAACTTGGCAACATGTTCTTTGGTCTTTAATCTGCCTTGCTATTTTAGTTGGGGAATCCCAATTATAGGAACATTTATAATGAAGATAATTATTATTATTATTTCCGTGTGAGTGTCTAAAACAGAGGTGGGCAAACCGTGGCGCATTGGATGATAATAAGTGGCGCATTGCATCCTTTTAATTGTCAAAATAAGATTGTGCTTTTTTTTTTTTGGCTGTTAAAATTGAGTTGTATGGTGCAACTGAATTCATCTGTGAAAAAATTGGCGCATGGTATGCTTAAGGTTGGCCACCACTGGTCTAAAATATCAATCTAGATGCAGTCTTTTGTAGTATTGTGCGAAAATGTCTCTTACTTCATTGAGTTCAGGTTTCAATCTTAATCCTACTAAGTGGCAACCCTAATGATAGCGACATTTTGAACATTACCACACCAAACTACATCATATTTTTAAAATTATTTCTTTTCTTTGTATAAAATTACAGTTCTGTTTCAATCTAATATCGTAAAACCAGATATTAAAGATATTTTTAAAAATCATTATTGACTTATTGATTATTAACTTTTTTCACAGCATACGACATAATTAATAAGAAAATTAGAAATTTCAACAATTAACAAATGAATTAATTTAAATTTAAAAAGATTTCAGAACAGCTAAATATCATCCAAAATAAATTTCCAATCCCAAATATACTCAATGCCGAAAATTAGGCACCTAGATCGGGAGTGACAAAGTCCATTTTAAGGCTATTGTCCGCTAAGAATTGCCACGCTGAGACGGCTGTGAGCATATGAAAGGCAATCTATGACCACTGTTTTTGCTTTGTTTCCTTTTGGAATGCAGTTCTCGTAGTCTCCAATATGCCTCAAGAATGCATTCGACGCAGTTTTGAACAAATGAAAGAATTTGAAAGAGATGACACGTTGAACTATGGGAGGAATGTTCGTAGTTCCGTCGAATTAACTGCACTCGGAGCTTTTCATCTGGACACTGTTGTGAGCAATGGAGACGTAAGAAAACAAACACACATACACATAGAAGACAGTGGAAGACTTAATATTACTACCAGAAGAGACGTTCGTGCCATTGTGCGAGAGCCCCAAACTGATCCAAGGATGTTGTCCATAGATAAGGTGCTAAATCACTAGAAACCTGTGTCCACCCGCATGATTGCGGGTACGTGCAGAACGAGACTCGCATTCTCGGTGTCTCTTACGCTGTGTGTTAGGAACATCCCACCATTGGCGATCCCATTTCTATTGGTGTAGCATGGACGGCTGTGGGATGGCAACGAATCGTGTTTAGTAAGAATCCAGATTTTGTTGAGTTGGATAACCATCATACTAGAGTATGGAGTAACACATGAGCACGCACAAATCCTAATGGTGGCGTCATGGAGTTGGGAGCCGTCTTCTGCGATTGTCGGGCACTATTCTCGGTTGCAATGATCAGGGAACATTGACGGCGCAGCGGTATGTCCAAGATTATTCTACGGTCTCACATGCTTCCTTTCATGGAGAGTTTCAGGCAGTGGTCATTTTCCAACAAGATAATGCCCTCCCATATTAGTATGAATTTATCTGAACTGTCTCCATTCTATCACCCTTCCTTATAGCTCTCGGATTCAGTGTCGCCCACTAAAAACTGTGGGACCAACTGCGACGGCAATTTTCATCAATCAACGGAATTTGCAAGAGCTATGGGAGGTCTCTATGACTCCATACTAAGTCGAATCACGGCATATAAGCACCTTAGTACGTCGCATTACAAAAGCGACTATTGACCTCCATTATTGTTTTTTTTTTCCGAATGATCTACCGCTTTGCTCTGATATTGCAGACACAGAGGTTTCTAGTGAAGCAGCACCTTATCTATGGATAACACCCTTGGAACAGTTCGGGTCTCTCGGATAATGACATGATCGCCTTTTCTGTATTTAAGTGGTAGTGTATTTAAGTCTACCACTGTCTTCTCTGTGTATGTGTCTTTGTTTTCTTCCGTCTCCATTGCTCGCGACAGCATTCAGGTGGAAAGGTCTGGTAATCAGCTACCTTTGCAAGAGCTATGAGAGATCTTCCACAGGATAGCATTAGACTGGGCGCACACCACACAAACAAATTGTTTTGAGCAAAAACGTTTTGCTGAGCAAAATCCATCTAATTTGGTGGATAAATATTGTACACTATAAGTAAATCGTAACTTTATACTATACCTACGCTTTACTATATTTGTGCTTCATTTTATATTTCTTCAATTTGTAATAATATATGTTTGGTATTTTGAAGAAACAACTAGTGTATACTTTTTTTTATTGATGTTCGTAAAGTAATTTATTTGTATACATAAACTTTAATTAGAAGTATAATAGTTCTTAGAAAGTAAGTTGAGAGATAATTAATGTCTTCACACGAATCAACTTGATTGACGGGTGACACTTAAAATTTGTAAAGTTCGCACTTCTAATTATTTAAGAACTCACTTGAACTAGAAGTACTGGTGATGCACAAAAGAAATGTTCATTGAAATGCTTCACTTAATTCACTTAGTACTTGCACTAAATATTTGTTGCCTATAGTAGCATTTAAGAATTAACTCAATTTCTATTTTATTTATCACTATTACGAAGCACTCAAGAATTATGCTCATTTCGCTTAATTCTTAGATTTAATTAAATCACTAACGAAGCACTTAATATCGAGTGAACATCTGCTCTAATTAAATTATGCATGATTTTCACTAACTTCCGGAATCAATATTTTAATTCCTTAAAACACTATTCACTAATAGATTTCGAAACTTTGTTTCTTCTACTTCTGTAAAACTGAATACGTGACTTCATATCTTCTATTCTTTAACGTTGAAAACGTAAATCCATTTCTTCTTAACTTTTCCGTTAAATAATAGAATAAGTAAATCTTTCGTACTCACAGCTTACGTAACAGGTTCACTTTGTGAGAATCAATTCAATAGTTCCTTCTCCAGAATAGTTCCCTAATCTTGCGTCTAGCTCCACGATGTTTACTTCTTGTCAATTCAATAACTTGGGATACCGCAATGCAGTAGATAATCCGGGCATTGGTCGTATTCATTCGGTCCGTTTCTGTTGCTTCTGTGAGACTTGACGCTGCATCCACACATCATCTTCTGACGTCGATCACGATCAAGTGACTCAATTGCTGTCACTACTGATTCTGATGATGGCAGCCGTTCTCAATTGCTGTCACTAGCGACTCTGACTGAGATCGAGGCATACTTGGGTTTTTATCTTCTTTTTCACATGACGTCACAAATTTAAATTTTAATTTAAATTTTCATTTGAAGCTTTGATAATTACTTAATAAATATTTCAATAACATTTCGTTCCGAAATATTTAACTTTATATTTATATCTTCCTATTTCATTGTTATTTTATTCAGTGGAATAAGGATGCATTTCTAATTTAATTTTTGAAAACATTACATTTTTCTGCATTACAAACATTTTGCAGAGGGTTATCTAGTTCGTTTTGAATTGAGTAAACTCGTTTACATTTTATAACGTGTGAAGTGTATATTGATAATGCTATTATATTTTATGGTACACCCCTCACCTTGTGATTAGTATTTTTGTTAAAACATTGTATTGTATTGACCGAGATTGTATAGACCGCATACAAACTATGTCATGGTCACCACGTTGAGTGTTTTGTATGATGTTTATATAATTTTAATATTACATTCTTATTTATGAAATTACATCACTTTATAATCATATCATTCTTGTAGAGTAGCTTACTTGTCACGCCTAATTCCGTACCTATTTCTGTTCATAATTCCCTATTATTTGCTCCTTTAAAGTATAATTATAAATTATATAAATGACTCCACAACCCCTTTCATAGTATTTAAAAAAAGATTTATTTAAATACTAAAGCAGCGAATTTTCGGGAACATATAATACGTCATTCCCTTCTTCAAGCAAATTTGGAATAAACATATCAAACAAGACACGCATCAAATAAATAATATAAATTGTTAGAACAATGGTTTGTTATTAACATTCTCATATTATTATACTATTAAAATTATACAACAAAAATGACAATGTTAATAATCCAATACATTGATTGTTACTCCTTTTCGGTTGTCAGTCTTAATTAGATTTCTAATTAATCCAACAGTGATTGGATCCACTTTAACACCCTCGTACCTATTGAAATTGTTATTTCTTGTATTTTTGATATACAACTCTCAAGGATTTTTTAAAATTTCCAATTAGTTTCTTTATACAAAATTTTAACGTCCTCATTCATGATGTGACCTTTCTTCAAACAATGGTAAGCTATATCAAAGGCGTCCACATCTGCGTTCTTTAATGCCCTACCATGTTCCAATATACGTTCAGTCAATGTCCTTTTTGATTCTCCAATATAAAAATTACTACAAGTTTTGCAGTCAATCCGATATACTATACCCATTTCATTTTGCTTATTCTTACAATTAATTTTCCTACAAATTAAATTTTTGTTTTTATTCTTATACTTAAAACCTATATTAATGTTGAAATCATTACATAACTTCTTTATAATCATTCTGTTTTCATTAAGATAAGGAATGAAGACCTTATTTTGGACCTTACATATTTCTTTAATTTTAAATTTAGTACAATCAATAATTTGATCTTCAATAACTTTTACAAGGTAATCATTTTTGATTAATAAACTGTTAATGTGGGATAGATAAATACATAATAATAGTCTTAGATCCTCACAATATATTTCTGATAGCATTTGATTGGAATTAGTTGCATATACTGATTTTAGCAGAGCAGTCTTAATCTACATGAGGCAAGAAATGAAGGATAGATAAACTAGAATAAAACAACATAGTTTATAGAATCAATGATTACAAAACCTTGTAACTTTCATATCGAACAATAATTATTTACTTCAATGGATTCCCATTAATTAAAGTTCATTTAAAAGTTCTCTTATCTCTAACGATTAAATGGTTTTCTACCAAATGTGAAATTCATTTAAATTTAATATTCAGCATTAATACTTGATTAAAATGATTTCCCACTAAGTGTGAAAAGTCACTAAAACTCAACATTCTGCATTAATCTTTAATGCACTGAATTCACTTAACACTTGTATGATTATAATAATCTATCTTGCACATCAAGTATATGTTTACTGGATTGGACTATAAGAAATCACCATCTTGAACTAATTTCTTTCAAATCACTTTAGCTTTACACTTGAACAGTAAAATTCTTTTACTAATTATTTCGAGCAGTCTTGTACTAAAACCCTTAAACACATTGACTTAAAAGTTCTTTACTTTTATCAAAAATCTTTAATTATTAAAATCTTTACTAATCTTCATAAATAGTCTTTGTGTAGTTTACTGAAACACTTTAATTGAATAGTTCTTTAACTTTATTGAATCCGTCTTTCATTTATCTTTCGTTGAAGACTTACTGATTTCAATAAATCCTAGCAATAATTTATTCTTCTTGTGATTAATAACTTTATCAATCTTAAAATGCATGGACAATATATTCAATCGTGTTCAATGTTCTAATCTAAAAGTTCTTTAACTTTCATATATGCTTGTTCCTATAATTCTTCATCAATAGTATTCGATTTTCTCATGTGTTGGCAATCTTCCAAGTTCCGGGATGGGAGATACAAAAATGAAAATTACTTACATTGACGGTGAGAAATGGTTCATCAGTTCATTCATCAATCGACACTTACTGCGATGAAAATACCTTCCTGGATTTCTCTTGAATCGTCAGGTCATCGTCTATTGTGGTCGCTCTTAACGTAATGTCCTCTCTCAGGAACTCCATCGGTTAGGCTTAATCTGTTACTTATACTGTGAATTAACTTTAAAGATTAATTTATTCTAACTCGTTTAATTCTTAAGGTTCTCCACCTTTTAATCGAATACATTACAAGCATAGTCTATTGCAACATCGGATTTTAGACTTGTCCGATATTACCTTTGCACAAACATAGCATTCCTGCTAATCTCCGTTTATTTTGGTAACGCCATTTCTTTTGGTGATCTTCTTTCCTTTTTTTTTTTTTTTAACAATCCAACATAGCATTTGTCATGTATACGAGACTTCCATTGTTACTGCTCTTGATGTCACATGACAAATGAACATGCTTTAACTTTCGGTTTCAAATAAAATAAAATATTTCAAAGCCTTGAAGATACTACTAATTTAATTTTGCCATTAAGGAAAAATAAATTTCCCACATAAACTATTCATATCCTTGATTTTTTCGCTGTATGTATCTTCTTTACAAGTATTTCTTTCCAATCTTCTAATATAATTTTCCACTATATTCTTTTTAATATTTATTCTATGTCCAGATCTGAAATTTAAAACCTGGTCAATTTGGCATTCCTTTTTAAAATGTTCCATTTTCATTTTGTTGTCCTCATTAATTAATTTAACATCTAAATAATTTAATACCTTATTATCTTCCAATTCAATTTTAGATTTTATATATTTATCCTTTTTATATAAATTATCAAAAAATATCTGAAACTGTCTTAGCGTTCCATACCAAATAATCAGTATGTCATCAACTTATCGAAAATACTCAAATTTTTGACTATACATTTTATCTTTTAATAAGATGTTTTCAAAACGGTTCAGATATAAATTGCAAAGGGTTTCTGATATTGGAAACCCCATTGGGAATCCCTTAGTTTGTTTAAAAAACTTATTGTCATGTTTAAAACAAGTACTGAGAGTAACAAATTCCACAATTTCTTTAAAAATATCTTCATCTAAATTATACTTCAATAAGATTTCCCTATTATTAAATACATGTTTGTCTAATATCATTAAAGTTTCATTTACAGGAACGTTGTTAAACATATTTTCTATATCAAATGATATAAGATAGAATTTTTTCTTGGTATTATTATTAAAAACATATAATTTGTTTACCAAATCTTCCGTGTTTTTGATAATCACTTTCTCAATTGGCAATCTAAAACTACTCAACCAAAAATTTAATTTCCTAGCCAAATTTTGCATAGGAGATCCGTATGCGTTAACCAACGGACGTACTGGGTAATTTACATTGTGAATTTTTATTCTAACTTCTAAAGTAGGTGAATTGCATGACTCTTTGTGTATTTCATCTCTATCTATGTCGTTAATTGATGTACTATCAACCAATTTTCTTAGTTATCTTTTTTAACTTGTTATACAAGGTTAAATTATAATTAAATTTATAATTCTAAATAAAATAAAATTAAATTAAAATAAATTTATAATTATAAATTGCCGGCCGGCTCTCTACTAACACAAGAAACTTGTGCGTCGATCTGCAGTTTTGTTTACAGCCGATGCAGACTATGGCGCAGGCGCATTGTTGATACTGCTTGGTAACGAGTTCTGCACATGCGTAACTCCATATGTTTCCTGGACAAACAATGGTCCATGTTTGTACAACAAACACGACCAAAGTATTTGTTCAACAAGAAAAATATTTAAATATAAAAAAAGTTTAACGTGTCGGAATAATCTATTGATAAAGTCTACTTAACCACAATTCAATTCTAAAAGTAAAATAAAATAAATAATATAAAAAACGCTGCATGACGTTTCAAAATCTCATCTATTTGGTTTTTTTCTCAAATGCTCAAATAATTAAAAGATTAAAAATTAAAACAAGACCCCCTATAACCCCTAAAATGTAAGTTTCAACCTTAATTACTTGACCGGCAAAGTGAGCATAAAAGTTTGGTGAAAAATATTTGTTCAACGAGCAAAAAATACTTTTTCACCAAACAAAATGTTTGTTCAAGAAGCAAAATGTTTGCAAAGATTTTGTTTGTTTGGTGTGCGTCGATTACATTCAAAAGCATTGAAAAAGCATGCCAAAGCAAAATGATTTTGTTAGAAACAGTTTTGCTTGTTTAGTATGCGTCCAGCTTTAGACGTCTCTATGACTTCATGCCAAGTTGTATCGCAGCATGTAAGCACCCTATAATTGGTAGATCGCAGTATTAAGGCAACTATTGACCTCCATTATTGGTGTTTTGCTTTATTTTGCTTTACTTTTGTTTTTTCTTTATTTAAGGTGAGTTGGTTATCGTCCATCATATTTTGAATATTTGTAAATTTTGTTTGAACATCATGTCTTGCTCTGTTACGTGATATTGTAGTCAGTTATTTGCATCATCATTCTCATTGCCTTTCCCAAGTGTTACTCCATTTCGAATGCTACTTCTGGGTGCGCTAATGTTTTGGTAGTGAGCCTATAAGAAACCAGATAATGAATTCTGTAACTGTCTAAAAATGCCGGTTAAGTAAACCACGTCTTTTCCGAATGCTTGTTATAATTAAATTAGGATGTCTCCAAACACATTAATGGAAAAAGAAAATATCTGAACCAACTCTTATCTTTGTTTTATTAATAGAAAATAATTTTAACTTCAATAAAAGATGATATTTTAAAAAATAATCTTGAAGATCTTTAATTCTAAAAAAATAAAAGATTTGAATCAAAATTAATAACTAACCAAATGAAACAGTGGAGCACTTTCCAAAATAAAGTGGCACCTCTTCGATTTTCACTTTCAAGTTGCATTTTTCATAATCCCTTTTATAGAGATCGTCATAACTATCGCACTAAAAATTATTAAAATTATAGAAATAAGATAAAAATATATAAAAAAACTAATGATGAAATCACTATTAATTATTGCTAATATTAAAAAAAATTAATGATAGTTACGAAATTAATAAAAATTACATATTCCTTAAGAAATAAATGATAGATTATTAAGAATTCGTCAATTGAACTTACAAATTAATTAAATTAATTAGTGCACTTCCAACATTTATCTCTTGTTTCATAGTATTGCACGTAAATATTTTTACAATTTGTTCAGAGTTTTAACCATAAATATTATCCATTTAATTATTTTGGAAAATTCAGATACAAACATTAAATATTGATATAATTATTATCTTACTTTGAAGTCTGTAAAAACTGCAATAATAGTCACGGAATTAAAAATATTCCATATTCCTTAGGAAATAAATGGTAGATTGTTGAGAATTCTTCAATTAATTAAAACTAAAAAAAAATTAAAAGAATTGCGTATTCCTTAAGAAAAAAATGGTAGATTATTGAGAATTCTTCAATTTAATTGAAGAATTCTCAATAATCTATCAATGATCTACTAATTATTTAAAGTACTTACTGCACTGCCAACATTTATCATTTGTTCGGATATTCCTGCTTTCTTCTTTTCTTCATTTAGATCTATATTTTGAGCTAATTTCTGTTTTTCAACTTGGGATAAAGACAAAAAATCCATAAAAACATCCACTGAGAAAGAATCGCAGATGGTAATAGCAGGTAACTTAAGATAGTTTTGAGCTTTGACTTGGACACTCACCTCATGAGGTTCTGTTTTATAATACAAGATTCTGTCTATCACCTGATAAATTGTTGATGTCAAACAAATTACAAGTATTAAAGTCCACAGTATTCTCAATATCACCGGTGAGTTTTTATCTTTAATATATTTCACTCCAGGTATGTTAATGTCCGTTGAATTCTTCACTGTTTCATCTTGCCATGCAAAGACTTTTTTTCCTGAACAGCATCGCCTATTTGCTATTCTTCTCACTGTAGAAGATTTCTTAGATAACATTCTCATCACGTTCTCACCTTCGTTATAATGTCAGAAGAGACTACTAAATTTGTTGTTGGAAACGCTAATGTCAAAGCGATGAGTTAGTTTGTTAATTCTTCCTTCTATAAAATATTTTTTGAAACTGGATAGTTGCGTTAATATTGCTCTAGTTGTTTGTCTCAATTATCATCATGGAAGCCTATGTTTCCCGATGAAATGCATTTTAATGTTGATTACCTCAGTTTTGTGGTAATGTCATTAAGATCACTGTTTAGTCGTTTAGTATTTAGAAACACTTTCCATTTATTGATAACACAATCAATTTTTTTAATGCATTAATTAATCGCTTTCATTTACTCTTTGTGATGTATCTTAGACTATTATTCTACATTCTATCGACTAGCGCTCTTGTAAATTCTTGTGAAACCACAAAAGCTTGGTAATAGCGATATAGAGTGGGTCACGCATATACTGGAACAATGAGTCGACGGTTTGTTATTCAAACATTATAAGCGCATTGACTAGCAATGGCTTTGTCAGTAAGGTCACTGTATTCGTTCTCTAAGTAATTGTTAACTTTCAAAATAATGTACTTGAGAGATATTAAGATATGTTTTGAAATATCTTAATTCTTAGCTTGATTCACTTGAATCTGAGGATTACTAATTTGCCCTAGAATTATCTCAGAAATCTAGCTTGGTGCAGAGATTTAGAAGAAATCTTTGTTGAAAGACTGTAAGTCGTTGTCTAATCAAACATTTATTGTCACAAAAGACGGATCCTGAATTCTTTTTATATTTCCTATAATCTTCCTACTACACTAGTAATTGTAATAATAGCAATCGTTATGTCCGTGACATAAAGAAATAATACAATTTAAATGAAATTTTTCAAATTTGCTTTTAAGTTGATTAATCTAATTATGAAAGTAGGAAATAGATTCATGACAGAAGTCAATATTGAGAAGATACAATATCTGCTGCAATTGAATGTTGAACTGCATTGAAAGTTGCAGTGAATCGACAGAAAAAAAATATTTTGATTCTAGAAATTCATTATCTTCGGTTATTGTGTGATATTCATTGATAAATAAACCAGGTGATGATGAATTGTATTTGCAATAAATTGTTTGCGTTAATTTACTAAACTGTTTTTGCCGTTTTTTTTTCGAAAATTATTTCTAAATTGTTTTAAATAATTACCGTTAAAAGTGCTTGGAAATCAAATGTTCATCGAAATGAACAAAAAAATCAAAAATAACCAATTCTTCAACCTTTAGGAATTTCCTCTCCATTGTATGTAGCGTTTTCGAAGCTTCATGTAGATACTTTCTAATATAAACTGAATGAAGTCTAAAACTCACAAAATTCATCAAATAAAAAATAATCCCACACTTCTCCAGTGTCACCAATTAAACTGATTTTTGAAATTCTTTCAACTATAGTAACTTCAACGTAGAACCTTGTAAGGTAAATAACATTACTTCCCTGGTATTTTTTTTGGCGCATTTCCTGAACGTGAAACATAAATTTCTCATTCGGATCAGCATACGCATATTTCTCAACAGTAGTAGCCTTGTAAATGCAATAGATAATCACATTGTTTTTCAATTGTTCGTCTATTGATGTTCTTTCACTTTTATAAAATCTGAATATATGACTCTGAAAATAAAAAAAAAAGTCTAAAATTAGCACAAAGACACTTCTTTTTCTGAAATGCGAAACCAATTTTAACCAACTATGTTAATATTTAAAATCTTCGAAACATCGAAAACAATGATGGCAATTTAAAAATTATTCTTTTAGAAAATTACTAGTGATTTTTTCTGCTTAGAATAAAACATCCAATCTATGACTTCACTCATACTTTGATTAGGAGAAAGGGTTTCGATATCTTCGCAATTCAAATAAAAACGTTGAGTGTTTTAATGGAATAATGGGGGTGGGTGAGGGGATTACCAAACAAGAGATGTTACACTAATGCAAATATTTCCAAAATGATAATTTCTTCCTTTTTCGGACTTGGGTGGGGAAAAAGATGTGAATAGTGAACTACGAATTGTGCATAAATTACATAATAGAAAAGTTAAATGATAGTATGGCGAGCAGAAGTCCTTGGAGACAGATTGCTATACCAAAATGATTCAAAGGATCTCTTAAGATTTAACTGAATAATATATATATATATATGAGGGTTAGGGCTTAAGTCATGGCAACTGTTTTTTAGCTGCCAAACATGCGGTGTCACTGCAATTCCAGAATACACGTTTGAAAGCTTGTTGGATATGCTTCTGATTGTCACCACTAACCTGGTCAGGATCAGTGACGGAATGTCATAGGGGCAACTGGAAAATACGTATTTGGAAATCATCGTTTATAAGGCAATGCAGTGTAGCCAAGAAAGAAAAAGAAACACAGGAATGCTCAATACACATTACAACACCCCTCAGATTAATCTCTAAGATTGTCCACCGTACGTTGCCAGCGTTTGGGAACTGCTGTCCAACACTCTTATTCTTCATGATAACGCCACATGTCACATGGCAGCTCCTGCACAGGCTTTGTTACGTCGATAGGAATGGAACACCCTCCGTATTTGCCAGATCTGAGTCCATGCGACTTTGATGTGATTCGCAAACCTAACCTGCAGTTACGTGGGAAACTTTGCGAACAAAGATGAAATTGTTTTGTTGAGATGTTACACTAATGAAAATATTTCCAAAATGATAATATACATTACACATAAAAGGCAGTTCGGCGAGACGTCTAACACTGAATGACTCCCAAGCAGCAAATGGTATTCTCCGCCTTCCAAAACGCTGGCAACGTACAATGGACAATCTTGCAGATTAGTTTGAGGGGTGTTAGCAATGTGTATTGATAATTCCTGTGTTCCTTTTTCTCCCTTGGCTACACTGCATTGCCTTATTAAACGATGATTTCCAAATACGTATTTTCCACTTGCCCCTATGACATTCCGTCACTGACCCTAACCAGGTTAGTGGTGCCAATCAGAAGCATATCCAACAAGCTTTCAAACGTGTATTCTGGAATTGCAGTGACACCGTATGTTTGGCAGATAGAAAACAGTTGCCATGGCTTAAGCCCCAACCCTCATGTATATACATATTATATACATTGTATCAACCTAAAATTTTATCTGCAAACTCTTGGTGTTAAATAATTATTTAGGATAACGTCAATACATGATTCCTGCTTACTCCATATTGGGAAGGATTTCTTAGTGAATGATATCTTGGATGAAGATTAAGTTCTTTCTATTGTATGATTTACAATTTTGTAGTTTTAATGATGCTTATTTCAATCAGTCCGTGGATTTATTGATGGACTTTTCGGCCTAAGCATTATTAGCCGAGTAGTGCACGTCATACAGTGCTTTTCAGTTATTTGATCACTGTCAAATTCACATTCTCCTCTGCAAACCCCTATGTTGATAACTTAATATTTTAAACAGACAATTCAGTCCAATTGGGAAATAAAGATATTTGTTAATTTCATTTCAATATTACTTTAAAACTGAAAATGAATGCATTAACAAAATTTCTTTTTTTACATTATCGGGTTCATTTCACAATTTATTACCGAGGTTTACTGACAACTCACTTTTATTGGATTAAGTTTAAGTTTTGACTCATTATGCCCATTTCATGTAAATCTAATATCTCATCATGGCTCTTAGTAGAGCGTTCAAGCTTTCTAGTTCAAAAGAGGTCTTTGAAAAAGAATTAGATGTATTCACTACATTTTGATTTCCAACAAATCTCTTGCGGTTCTTTCTTAAAAAATGGTCAATCCTTTGCAGGACATATAAAACCCCCCTATTTGGTCTATTTCCGAGACTACAATGCATGTTTTAATACCATACGATCTTAACATTTTTAAAAAATCTTAAAAAAGTTAAAGTGTTAAAAAAGTTTTTGTTGCTAATTAACATTAGAAATAACTATCCATCCACTTTAGCTAAATCCATTAACAATAAGGTTCATGCATATCAAGAAAATTCTAGGGGCGCTGTATATGGGTTACGCTGTAAAGGATTCAGCTGATACACTGGTCACCCTGTTATACAACGCATGACATAGCAGGTGACCGCTGAACGAATGGTGATTTCAATTATTTTACTGCAATACATGTTACAGATCATGGTCATATTTTAGATTACGAGCAGTCCTTCATAATAGCTTACGAAACAAATGATTAAAGATCCTTCCGCATAATTGTCGATCTCTTCTGTTAATTTTATTTTGTTGTGTACTAGCATTAAGGATTATGAAGTTGAGACTAAAATTTGGTCGAACAAAATAGCTCGTTTGCCCGCTGATTCCTAAGGTCTACACTAGATGTTAGTCGTTTCTACGTCATGAGATGTGCTCTGTTATTTCAGTGGTTATGTTCTGTATATACGCCGCTTGCATATTTTAGTTTACCACTTATAAACTGATCGTCAGCGATCCAAAACTAGTCAGATGTATATTCTTTTAAAGTGTTAAATAGTTTTAAACTGTACTTTTGTGTTGGCCTCAAATATTTTAATTATAATGACAAAAACTTTGTTAAAAAAATTATTTTTATTACATTCATAATATACTGAAATATTCGAAACATCAAAATATAACTTTTTAAAGTTTCCTGTCGTTATCTTCAAAGGTTGTTTGCATCAGATTAAAATTTATACTAAATTTTAAAATTTATTTTTTTAATAACTTTTTGCTCAGAATAAAGTAAATATAAATGAATATTATACCAAACTGATTATAAACTAATCCTCAGATATGCCAAGACATCAATTTTTGAAAAAACAACAACCCCACCGTTAGTCAAAACCTAGCTTTTCAGTAGAAAAGATAATCCCTAGAATTCAATACGTCTTTTGAAATAAAGAGTATTTCTAAATGTATTAACCCTTAATGGTCTGCTTTAACAAGGCTTTAATGTTAGTTCTTACAACCACAAATTTGCATAAGACTAGTCAATTCGTAGTTTAATCATAAGCATGAAATTTACTCTGTCATAAACGATTGCTTTGTTAAACATGATATCATTATTGGTTGACTGGCGAAACTCATTTATTCAGGCTTTTGTATTGAACATTCGTGAACACTTTCCATCACAGTCTTCTCAATACAAAATTGACTTACAAATGGGATTCCACGAAACTTGTTGCCGCAAAATATTTGAAAGCATTGCCACATCTATTTAACATATCTTGATAGGTATTGTGGTGAAGAATGAATAGTACATGAATGCATAATTTATACTTTTAATAAAAAAATAACCTTTATTCATTCTATTTATAAGTTGGATTTTAATAAAACTGGGATCATCAAAACTTTCAACTAAATAAGACATTTAATATTAAATTCATTTTATTATTATGTACGATAATAATATTATTACGTACGATTATTATTATGTACAATAATGATTTAATAATAGAAAAGCAGTAATGAACTAACTTTTGTAAAGCAATAATAATCAGACTCTCAACTTTTGTTGTTAAAGAAATAAAGGATCACTGCATAGTGAATTCATTTCTACTACCTGAGTGATTGTTTAAAAACAAAAACGCAAATAGCAACGAAAAGTTTGGTGAGTTATTCATGGAGTTGTCCGGTGATGAGCAACGGAAAAACAGAGTTACGGAGTATTCGACAAAAGCTTTGTAACAACGGCATTTATTTAATGAACATATTTTGAATAAGAATATGATTGACTTGTAAAGTAAATGAATTGAATATGGAATATTTGATATTCGATTCTTGGAATTCCTTTAATCAAGATATTGTGTGAATATTGCAAAAGAACTTCTAATAATAACGAATATTTGAGTTTTGTACTAACAGGAAGCTAAATTGATCGTCGATGAAAGTGTTATTAAATGGAAAGCTAATAGGTTTATCGGATTCCAGGAGACAAGAAAGAACGGATTAAATGTTCTACTAGAACAAGCGGTAATACAATGGATAGCAAAGGATGTTTTCGGAGTACAGCGTTTGGAACTGCGGATGTAACTCCGGAGCTTTGGCTATTGTGTAATAGAAGATTCAAAGTAAGTGACTTTTGAATTATTAATACAAAGGACACAGTTAAAGTTTAGTTCAGAAACACAGCATTGAAAATCAAGTAAAAATAAAGATATAAGACTTGACTTAAATTCTTATGTGAACATTGCTGTAATTTTGAGTGATTTACCAAAACAAACTATTGCATAGAAATATATCAATAGGCAAGGAACTTTTATAACTATTGGATATATGAATTTTAATAATTATCTACAATTAAGTGAATTTTGTAGGGAACTGTATACGTATAGTGACCAGAATTACTAAGAAGAACTTTGATGAATCCCGTCATCAGTGTTACCAGATTTGTACTTGGATTTGTAAATGTGAAGAAGTTTTTTTAGTACTCATCTTTTAGTAGGCCCAGATTAAATATTTGTTAATGAACATTTAGAACAACATTTAAAGTTTCATTTTATTTGTCGTAAAGTGTACTCTTATTTGATTAAATAATAACCATACTCTATTATAAACTTTAATATATATATATATATATATATATATATATATATTATAAACAGATTTTAATAAAACTAGGATCATCAAAACTTTCAACTAAAAAAGACATTTAATATTAAATTAATTTAATCATTTGCAAAAAATATTTATATGATGAAAATATATTGCTTTGATTTTCAAATTTTCAAAAATAAATAAATACATAATTAATTTCCTTAATTACTTTTTAAATACAAGTGCGCTCCATATTTCCTTATTTTTAATAAAAGTAAACTTTGCGACAGCGTGAACTATACTTTTATTTTTACGTTTTACTGATATTTTTAAGCATTGAATATTAAATGAAATATTTCTTTAGGATTTAAAGAAAGTTAAATTTTAAAATAATAAATTTACAAACTAAAATTTTACTTAATCATCATAGTTTTTTTGCCGAAAATAAAATCTACGTCAACCTTACCGTATTGTCCGATATATAAGACGACTTTTTAAACCAGGAAAATCTTCTCAAAAGTCGGGGGTCGTCTTATACGCCGGGTGCTGAAACTTCCGAGCCGGACTGGAGAATCTGCGATCGCCGCATATGGTGGGGGGAGCTCAAAACGGCCGCGGCCGCATCCCCGCCGTTTGCGGCAACGTTTTGCGGCAACGTTTTGCGGCAACCGTATGAAAGCAACAAAGACGGCGCTGTACAAGTACGGTAGAAGAAAATCCACTCACCAGGATTCGTGGAAAGAAGTGACTTAACGCCGTCCCGATGACGAGGTGAGGGTGCGCCTCACCGGGAGGGTGTAGGTGAAGGATGGAGCAAGCTGCAGGCGTCCGGGACGTCCGGGGTATGGAAAAAAGAGATAGAGCGGGGACAGAATAAACAAGGCTGCAGTTAAGAAATACTATGATTTTAGTGAAATTCTAAACAAATGTAGCATTAAAATAATGCACCAGAATAAAGAAAGCTACAGTTACTTGGAGACAGGGAGAGGACCAATCTAAGCAGGCGTTGTATACAACAACCAACCAATCGCCGGTAAGGTACATCGCTTTTAAAGGAAAAGTCTAATCCACTTGCACTTTTTTATTCCTGCTAAGTATCTGCATGTCATAAGCATTTGAATTAAAATTACCATATTGAAATCAAATCTGATGTTTTTTTTAATTTTTATTTGGTGTGCATTGGAAGAGGGGTAGTCTTATACGGCGATATATATATATATAGTCTTATCCCATATCTATATTTTAATTGGAAAAATTGGGGGTCGTCTTATACGCCGAACAATACGGTAATTTGGATTTTGAAAAACTATATTTAGAAAACTAGCTTCCGTTGATTCTCAATGGGTTGGATATATTTGTTTATCAAAAATTATTAACTTTCTCAAAAATTAAGATAAAGTAATGAATTGATTTTGTTAAATTTTGACATTTCCCTTACTTTTTCTACCTGAAATTAGAGATGTATAAGAGCAGGATAGAACTGAAATAATAATAAAAACGAAATTCAAATTTTTGTTTTTCTTTTATTTTTATTACAAGTTTGAGCGAATTGACGTCATTACAAGTAAATTCTTTAAAACAGAATTTTTTTATAGTTTCTGTAATCAAGTAAAAAAATCTATGCTCGATTGCAAGGATATCGACTCAAACTGAAGCGCAATGATGAACCTTAAATATTCGCAAATTTCGATCGTTTGAATCCAATCATCATTATTACTCTACAAAGATGGATACAAAAATCGAGGAAATGGCGCAGATATTGACACAGCAGGGTCACACTCAACGATATGTCGTGCAGCCGTTGTATATGTCGTAGTCAGCTGCATCTTGAATCTGTCGGAGGTTCCAGGAGACTGGTGCCTTTCATCGGAGACCATTGTTCTGGCGGACATCGAGCTTCAACTGCAAGAGATGACCATTATATTATTAGCACTATGCTACGCAGTCGTAATTTCACTGGCATTCAGGTCCAATAAGAGCTGCACCGTATACGTGGGGTAGCTGTAAGTGGCTGGACAGTCAGACTATAAGAAGCAAATTTGACACCACATAGACCTGCAACAGGACTACTTATGACCACAGGTCATCGGCAGACCCGCCTTTAATTCTCTTGCCATCATGTTGATTGGATTGGAGCGCAATGAGGTTCAGTGTTGTCCTCTGACGAAACTACAATTTGCTTACATGGCAATAACAGACAATAACAGACACGTAACCGTGTCTATCGAAGGCCTGGTGAACGATTTGCGCAATGCTGCTTCCAGGAAACTGTCAGCTATGGAGGAGACTACTGATGCTATGGGCAGGCATTTCACATGCAGCCAAAACTGAGTTGGTGTTTATCGAGCCGGAAACCACAGGAGGCAGGTTGACGGCTCACCGGTATATAACAAATTTCTACAACAATATGTATAGCCGTACGCTGGATTCATGCACGACAAAGTGAGTTCACATGCCGCTGATGCTGTTCGGGATTATCTGAATGCCCATGGCATTGAGTCTATGCGGTGACCTGCACGTAGTTATGATCTGAATCCGATCGAACATCTTTGAGACCTTCTTAACAGAAGAGTTCGTGGTAGAAATCCAGCTCCAGAAACAATCGAGGAGTTGAAGAGGGCGTTAGAAGAGGAATAAAACAATATTGCGCAACATGAGGTCATGAATATGAACCTATCAATGAGAAGGCGAGTGGAAGGTGTTATCAGAGCTCGAGGTGGCAACACCATGTATTACACTTGCAATAAATGCTAAATTCCATCAATTTGTGGCCTTGTCTTTGTTATAAGCGTTGTGATGTCACGTGAACGGAAATGGCATATTCGTTGTTATTTTATTACTTGCAGTTTTCGAACGATAATAAATTTCTTACAAATTAAGGTTCACCATAGCGTTTCAGCTTGAATCCATTTCCTTGCACTCGAGTGAACAGTATATTTGGAAAACAATAGTAAAGCTTATCTCCTCAAGTTTTCTTTTCTTAATACATCCTATTCTGTAGTCAATATATAATAAAAATTAAGGAATCGCATTAAATTAAGGATAATAAAAATTGGATCGCCTTTTGCTTTTAATTAATAAACAGATGTCGCTGTCACTGCAGTACAAGCTTACTAGGTTAGATTGAAAATATAGTCACGGAATTCTGTTTTTTCTTAAAAAATAAATTGATTTACTGTCCTGAAATAACTCAACCATTCAACAATACGTGTTGTACTTAAAATTAAATAATAATCTATCTATCTTTTTATCTGTCATCCACGCCCATTTCTAAAAGAAATGAATTGAATTCAGAAATTGAAACAGATAATAAAAAGATTTTATTACCTTAAATAATGTTTAAGAGCACTCATTCAGCCTCCCCTTATATTATTGATTTGAAGTCTTGCTTTGATTCGGAAACGCTCGGAAACGATACTCCGGAAACGCCACTAGAAATGTTTTGCAGGTGCGGCCCCACATTGATCTGGAGTGCAATTTTTGTTTGTTTCAATTTGTTTCAATTCACAATTCAAAACAAAAATTCTTATGGTATAGCAAAGGATATGTTCCCCCGAAAGCTCACTTTAAGACCACCAAGCGCCTTAATGGGGCGTTTCCGGAAATGGATTCATTAGGAATATATTTATTCTTAGCTATGCCCATAGATGTGATTTAAATATTATACACGATTTTTTGCAACACCCTTTAAATATATATATATATATATATATATATAATAAGCCAGATTCTGAAATCTAAATTGCAATTGATTAATTGAAATCTTTGCTTTACGAAATTTGAAGACCATCAGCTTCAAGTTTTGTGTGTTGGATTATATATATATAAAGTCGGACAGTGGTGTTGAAATTGAAAAAAAAAAAATACCAAACATAATATTTTTATTATTTATATTTCGATTTGTAAAATTTGAAATTTAAATTACACAGTTGCGATCCGTGAAATATTCACGGAAGTGAAACAAATTCCACATTTTTGAAAAACCGAAGATTGAAAAATATGTTCTAAGCCATGACTTCCATAACACTCCATATGTAATATGAATATCGGCATATTTGTTAAAATAATATTATAATATTGTTAAAATAAAAAAAAAAAAAATGATTTTCCACTTTCATAGTAGCCAGCGCTGCGGTTTCTCATTATGAAACATAATGACAACCTGCTGCCCTAAAAGACTAGGTTCGTCGAAAATAAAACAAATGCCACAATTTTGAAATATCCTGAAATTTTTGGAAAACACAAGATTGAAAAAGATGTTCTAAGCTCATTTTTTAAAAGCCATGACTTTCTCATCAGCCTACATATAATTTGAATGACTAAGCCGAATTTTGTTAAAATAAAAGAAAATAAAAAATTGATTTACCAGTTTCCACAATAACAATAACAATAACGAATGTCCAACAGCCAATACCAATAATCCTGGGTAGCAATGAGGGTACGCGCATCGTCATTATGCCCTACTTGTTGATTATTGAGAGAGCGGCGACACAGCCGAAATTATGTAAAAACCGAGGTTTTACAAACTCTCTGACAAATTTTGACGCAAGAACTTCATGCATTTCAGTGTAAACTTCATTTATATGGGAAAGAAAATCTCAATACGCTGATAGTAATTGTGTAATCCCGATCCGTCGTGGTGAAGTGGAGAAAATAGTAGAAGCGTCATCTTTAAATATGGGCGTGACATCATTCCTGACGTGTTCCAACGCTGCACTGTGATTGGTTATTTCAAATTATAAATTTACAAATTTACAAAGATCCATACAACTTTTGCCTATTAATAGGATGATTTCAGAATTAATAATCACAGATTTGTTAATAATAATTATAGTGAGTCTTTTCAGATTCAACATTTTAGAGTTAATGGTTTTCAAGATTCTGTTATACAAATTTTAGAATTATAGAACATGACCGTTTAAAATTAATTAAGGAAATTTATTATATGCTTAAATGTTGTGCAATTTATCTTTACGGACTTAATGAAAATTATTTTGAGACTGTTTTAAATAATATTGATATTATGTATTTATAATTGGTCTAATATCAAAAAGTTAATTTAAATTTAAAACTTATTCTAAATTTCCTGAATTTAATTTTAAAAATAAGATTGATTTTATTAAAATTTTAGAAAACAATTTTGATAAAGTTAACATAGATCGTATCTCTTTAGTTAAAGTTTTTATTTCTTTTAAATAAATCTAAATTAAAATATTTTTTAAAAAGTTTTGATAAAAAGTTTAAAAAAAAACAACAACTTAACGTGGTAGTCAATAGTAGTAGAAACAAGTGAATATATTTTTGTGGTAAAACATTAATTTAAGGGCAACCCATAATTTAAAAATATTAAAAATAATGATAAAAAAAAGGAAGTACCTTACGAAAAGAAAAATAGCAAAAAAAAAAAAAATAGGAAAAAAATTGAAAGAACGTTAGGAAAACAAAACAAAACACGGATTCGGGCCGACAACATTCAGGATATGAGTCCGAGAATTTACCGATCACGAAATAGCCGACAACTGAAATTAGATGGTTGCATTTCTGACATTTAAGCTACTAACAGAAATCCAATGAAAACAATGCCAAATATATCAAACATGGGGGGGCGTTGGCCCCTGAAAATACCCTAATCCACGATGGTGAAACCCGTTTATCGACCCGACTTTCCGTTCTGGAGTTGTTAGGAGTGGACTGTCATGGATGGAAGGACGGACTTAAGGACGAACGGATGTCACAAACGCAGTAGCTACAATACCTATTTTGGTCAGTATCTCAATAGCATCGAAATGGGTCGCTATAAAAAATATGAAATGGAAAATTTATTCTCACAAGGAAGAGAATGAAAGGATAACGAACAATGTTTCTTTTTAAAACACTAAACTCTGTACAATAAGCCAACAAAAGTCAGTGTTTAACAAGAGGAATAAAACTGCGGAAATTCGATATTCTAAATTGAATTTCAAATTTCTGTTAAGTAATAAAGCATTGAACGTCTATCTATAAATGTACAAAATAAACTCTACATCAATCTTAATTTTGAATTTTGAAACGCTAAATTTCGAACGCTAAAATTTTCGCTAATTATTGTGGTTTCTGTAATTAAATAATATATATGATAACAGTTAATGGTGTGGAAACCTTTTCAAATACTTTGAAGCAACAACTGTCTTGCAATCCCATTTGTAAGTCAATGTTGTACTGAGAAGGAAATTGTACCTGACCCTTGAATACAATGCTCTGAATAAATGAGTCTTTCGCGCCGAGTAATAGTGATATCATTGTTAATGAAGCAATCGAATGTCGGAATTTAAATTTCATACTTACGACGAAGCATTGCT
Source organism: Thereuonema tuberculata (assembly GCA_023159025.1). Lineage (NCBI taxonomy): Eukaryota > Metazoa > Arthropoda > Chilopoda > Scutigeromorpha > Scutigeridae > Thereuonema > Thereuonema tuberculata. The sequence continues at coordinate 67,460,726 of JAFIDM010010028.1, read as the reverse complement.
GAAGCAGACAATAGTGCTAATACATTTAGAAAGATCTTCAATTAAAAGTAATGAAGTATTAAATTTTAGGTTTATCTGTCTTATTAAAAATGTAACATTCGGCTTACTGTTAGTTTATTTCAAACATTGTTGTTATACTATATCTGCATATTAATTTTATATTTGTTTCTAATCTCCTGACTGATATTCCTGATATTATTATAAAGACCACATCTCACATCAATAAAAAATATTTAATAAAATACACTGTCCGGCCGCTTTATTATTTACTCCCCTGCTATGGGCACAAATGGTACGGGCAGTGGGGGCAGTGTCATGGTGTGGGGGATGTTTTCCTGGCATACGTTGGGTCCATTGATATCTCTGGAGGCACATCAGGATGAGAGAATGTACCTAAACGTAGTAGCAACCACACATGTTAACAGTTTATCATCATGCAGATGGCTACTTCCACACAGGATAATGCGCCGATGCATAGAGCCCGCATCATTACGGGATGGTTTGAGGAACATGACGATGACTTTTCCTAGCGGCAGTGGCCCGCTCAGTCACGGGATCTAAGTCCGATTGAAAATTTATGGGATGAGCTGGAACGGGCTGTTCACTTCAGGCGTGACATACTCATGTCTGTAGGGTACACAATACATGAACAACGTCTTCAGCATCTTGTGGAATCCATGCATCGACGAATTCAGGCTGTTTTGAGGGCTAAAGGAGGCCCAATACGCTACTAGGTTTGTGGCCGGACAGTGCATGTATTTCGAAAACACTGATAAATCTACATCACATTTAATTTAGAACTTACCTTCTCAAATTACGTTTTTTTAATGTATCCTTTTATCAGTCATTAGGTAAAGAAAAATTAACAAAAAGAAATAAAAGGGGAAATCGCACGTTGCGTCTCCCCTTGGTCATACTCAAAGAAGAGATGATGTCATCACAATACAAGCTATTAGGTTTCTAGCTTACAAATGAAAATAGTCACGCAATTCTGTTTTTCGGAAAATATAAATTGATTCCCTGTCCTGAAATAATAGAACCATATAAGAATTTATGTTCTATCTATCATTAAGTATTCAGCTATTCTGACTGACAACAATTATACTGCTCACAAAATTTAGAGGATATTGCGAAATGAATAAGGTTGGTGACCCAAAGGTGGCCATAGTTAAGCTTTGCTGATTTTTTTATAATTTAACGGTTATGGGAATATAAAAAAAATCTAGGGGTCATTACCCTGAATCTTCTCTAAGCAAGACATATTGATATTGTTTTTCTTAAAACATATTTAGTTTGCTTTACAGTTATTTTATTAAAAAGTTACTTCCGGGCCATCTTCGGAGCAGGTGAACCTAAGGTGGCCCACATATTTATTTTGTTAAAAATTATATTTTCCAGGACTTGAAAGGACAGTTAAAACTTTATCACTAAATTCAGTATTTTATAAGCTGCTAGTTTTACATGCCTAAAGTCCTAATACTAAATATGCGTACAAAATATAGAGGGAAAAAGTCTTTCAAAAAGTAGGAATATACTTAAAATTTTTGATTCTGTAGCCTTGTGTAAGTCTTTCAATCTGAGTCATTGCAAAAAGTACACTTGCAATCTATGATTTTGTCACCTTTTGTAAGTCCTTCACACTCCTCGTGGACATATCTTAAACATTGGGTGCACAGTCTCATGTCAATTATTTTGTCCGTTCCCAAGGTGGTCAGGTTGGCGGGCCACCTCGTGTACACATCTCAGCACATTGTTTTCACAAATAAACAATGTCATTACCATGAAATTCTTAAATTTTGACAATACGTCTTGAATGAGTAGTGACCGAACTTTAATAAAATATACAACAACTTGCATTTAACAAAACTTTACAAGATTAAATTTAATTTATTACTTATCGGAAAGAAAGAACAACGATGCTCAAAAACAAATGTCGTCTCAGTAATGGCCGACGTCTCGTCGAAATGGCTTAGTTTTCAGTAGCCAGCGCTAGAGTGCGACAGCTGTCAAGTAGCAGGTGCCATACACCGACTATTTATGTATTACTATATTATATAAGCAGATGGCCACCTTGGGCACTCTGGCCACCTTTGGGTCACCTACCTTATAATACATCCAAAAAACAGAGGCATTTGAGTTTATTTATCAAGAAACATCAGAGAAGCACGAAAATACACGAAAATGGAAGTTGTCAGATTATGCAAATGAATGCAAAACGTTAATTTGCATGTTTGCCCATAAACCTGTTAAAACAGGCTGGCGCTGCTGAAGTGGCAGAATCGTTGAGTTCACCTGAAAATGTCCTTTCAACGTGATTTACCCAAATCTGAAGCGTTGAGAGTCATAGGGCGTCTTGAAGCTGACCAAACACAGATGACAGTGGCAGCAGCGGTTGGAACCTCCCAAAGCATGATTAGCATTTTCTGGAATCGCTTCAGAGAGACTGGCACAGAACGATGAAGACCAGTGAAGAGCCGCCCACGTGCCAGCACTGCAAGAGATGATCGCTTCTTGGCGATAATAGCCCGAAGGAATCGGCGAAGCAATGCGATTGAACTGCAGGAACAGTTTCTCGCTGCTAATGGACGTCGGGTGTGTGTGTGTGTGTAGATAGCGTGCGAAATGACTCTGTCAGAGTGGACTGTATGTCCGGCGACCAAAGGTATGTATTTCGTTAACTGCTGAACATCGCAGGACTCGCAGAAGATAGGCTGAAATGCATCTTTCTTAGATCTGTGAAGAGTGGTCCACAGTTCTCTTCAATGACAGTCAAGATTCAGCTTGCAGTCTGACAATCGTCGTGCCCTGATCTGGCATGAATGTGGAACATGGGAGAATCCACGTTTCGTTTAACAGAGATATTTCTTTGATGGAGATGGAATCATGATGTGCGCAGGCATCAGCATTGGTGGTCGTAACGACCTCCATGTTGTTAGAAATGGAACGAATGAATGCCGCAAAATATCGGGATGAAATTCTGCACCCTACAGTCATATCCTACGCTGGAGGAGTTGGGGCCAAGTTTCTTCTGGACGATAACGCATGCCCCTATCGTGCGCATCTCTTCAACAACATGCTTCGAGAGACTGGAATCGTGCGCCTCGACTGGTCTTCATGTTCTCCAGACCTGAATTCCATCGAACGCCTTGGGATTCACTAGGAAGACATGAGGCCAATACCAAATCACCTCCCATAACACTTCCTCAGCTGGAAGTTGCCCTGGTGCGTGAGTGGTCACGAATCCCACAGGAACTGCTGGACAATTTGATGCCTCATCGCTGTCATTGTACTGTAGCAGTCTCAGGTAACCATATACTCTATTGAGCAATCAATGTGCAGCACATATTTCACGTTTGACATGCGAATGTTAGACTAACCCCCGTCAATGCGTCACAGCCTGCTCATTCCGATAAATGGATTCTCCACCTGATTTGCGTATTCCAACTTCCATTTTCGTGTCATTTGCTTCATTGATGATGCTCTTTAACAAATAAACTCAAAGCCTTTTGGTAGTATTACATTCATTTCATAATACGCCTATAGCAGTATAGGCAGTATCAGACAGCAATCACTATTTTTTCACGTTCATTAGATCATAAAGCATCGATCTAGTTTTATCTGACATCTAGTTCTTCAGTTCAATGATTTATCGTAATTTTCAGAAAATCAAAAGTAATTTGATTCTGAAGGAGGAATGGGCCATGATAATTGATAATACTTCTGTATAAGGGTTTTTCGCACCCAGTTGAAGGTCACTCGGCATTTCAACCCTTCATCAGATGTTGATCATTACAGTAAGTTTGGCGCATTGCTGTTGTCTCTGTGTCAGGTATTTGTTTTCGTGTTCTGCTTAACCAAAACGATAGAGAGCAAAAGATATAACGGTAACGGAGGGGTATCGGGCAGGTTTAGGAAGGATGAGTCCTTGCAGACATGTTGTTAATTGCGTGGGAGATGCTCCGGTTAAAATAAGTTTGTTTAGATATTATTTTAAAATCTAAAGGGAAAAAAAAGCGGTCTGAAAAGAGGAAACAGGAAAAATTTTTGTAAATAAAAATAAAATTAATAAATTAACAAATACTGTCCGTTTCTAAAAGGCAGAGCTACCACTGCGGGACGATTTTACTCCGCAGAGGGGTGATACGCTGAGATGGGCACTTTTCTAGAAATGCTTTGGACATTTTCGCTTTTAAGAAAAAAATAACGGAGGAGCATTTTTGCAATAGTATTTATTCTTTCCGTAATTCTTTCCCGAAAAGCGCAAATAGAACGCAGCTACTAGTAAGCTAACACTATAAAAAGTAAACATCGCATCTTTGTTTCTCCTATTTTAAAGAAATCGAAGGAGACCTGACGCATGCCCAAAAGCATTGAAGGCTCTCGTAAACAAAAAACCAACTGTAAATGAAATTGAATATACACTAATGTTTAATAATAATAATAATAATAATAATAACATACACTTCAACTCCACAAAATACACCCCAAGATCATGGCATTCTTGGTTGCCACAATGAAGAGTTGGAACATAACATTACACCTACGCACCTCCAACACCTCCATTACTACTGTCCCCATTCCCATAAGGAGAGGTATTTTCCAGGGAGACTCCTTGAGTCCTCTTTGGATCTGCCTCGCCTTGAATCCATTAAGCCACATGCTACACAACACAAAACATGGTTATAGGCTTACCTCAGGCACTCTGACACCATACAAAATCACACACTTACTCTACATGGATGATATTAAACTCTACGCCACAAACAACGCACAACTTATCAATTTACTGCAAGTCACAACACAGTTCACCAAAGACATTGGGATGGAATTTGGAATTGACAAATGCCGCAAGCTACATATAACACACGGGAAGACTTCGAATTTGGAGGGTTTTGAACTAGACCATGGGTTGGCCATCCAATCCATGGAAGAGGGAGAGACCTACAAGTACCTGGGCTTCCAGCAAGCGCGCGTCATTGACAACGCAAACATCAAAAACGCACTCAAGAAAACATACCGTGCTCGCGTTCACAACATTCTCAAAACACAACTCAATGCCAGAAATAAAATTAAAGCCATCAACACTTTTGCCGTCCCCACACTAACATATTCGTTCGGCGTAATTCCATGGACAAACACTGAACTTGAAGCACTACAACGCACAATACGTACTACATTCACGAAACACAACATGCACCACCCCAAGTCCGCTACGGAAAGGATGACTCTTCCCCGTAAGGAGGGAGGCCGAGGACTCATCAATCTCTCCACCCTACACGAAAAACAAGTACACACTTTTCGGGAACACTTCCACCAAAGAGCACAACACTCCTCACTCCACTCAGCCATTGTCAAGGCTGACACACACCTCACACCCCTGGACCTCGCAAACCGTTCTCTAACACTCACCACCCCCGACACCCACACACAGCAGCTGCATGAATCATTGGCTCGTAAGGAACTCCATGGCAGACATCGCCACGAACTCAGCCAGCCTCATGTCGACATGGAAGCGTCGAACAGATGGCTGACGAGTGGCGAGCTGTTTGGGGAGACCGAAGGGTTCATGATCGCGATACAGGACCAAGTCATCCCCACACGCAACTACAAGAAACACATTCTACACGACACAAACATACACGATGACAGATGCAGGAAATGCCAGACGATCGACCACATAATGGGCTGTCCCCTTCTGTCCCAAACAGACTACCTTCATCGACACAATCAGGTAGCGTCGATCGTTCATCAACAGCTAGCACACAAACACTCACTTATTAAGAACACGGTCCCGTACTACAAGTACACACCCCAAAGCATACTAGAGTCAATCTCACATAAGCTGTACTGGGACCGCCTCATTCACACAGACAAAACTATACATCACAACAGACCTGACATCACACTTGTTGATAAGGTCAACAAACAGACCTTTCTCATTGATATTGCAGTGCCTATCATCAAGAACATGCAGAAAACTCACGCAGACAAGATAAGTAAATACACAGACCTAGCACACGAGCTCCAGAAGCAATGGAAGCAGGACCGAGTACGTGTTGTACCCATCGTCCTGTCAGCCACTGGTCTGGTGCCTGACACATTGCACCACAGCCTCAGCTAACTAGGGCTTCATAAAAACACTTATGCACAACTCCAGAAGGCTGGGTTACTCAACACAACACGCATAGTTAGGAAATTCATGGACACAAGCACCCATCCGTAACTATTCTTCCAACCTTTTTTTTTTTTTTTTTTACACTTGGCAATATGTGCTTTGGTCCTTGACCCGCTATATTGTCTTAGCTGGGGAAACCCATGGTTTGAAAATAAAAATAATATTTTTTTTTATTTCTTAATTAATTTAAATTACATTTCAGTCCCCTTAGGAATAAGAATCCATATGAAACGGGTTCTGGGATTAAGTAGTTTTACAAAACTAACACAATATATAAAAAAATACACAATAAAAAAGTGTAGTTAACAGATAATGTCAGTGTAAATTATATAATGAAATCTTAAAAAGTTTTAATTGTATAAAATTATATAAAATTAAACTACAAAATTTAATTATGTAATTAAAAATTATATAAAGAAAACAAAATTAATCTCAAAAGTAAATACAATTGTATATATAATTATACCTTATACATAAAAACACAAAAAATAACATTTAATACAAAATACAATTGAAATCTCATATATATATATATATATATATATTGTAACGGGACAGGGGGTCGGAGATAATTGAACTAAGTAATCTAACCGAATAGTTCGGCTCTCTGGTGTTGGGCGCCAACCGCTAGACGCGGTAAAACTGCTTTCCACCCCCTCGAAAGTCGCTACACCCCCGGATAACCGGCTCAGTCCACTCGGGCGTGGGGGACCTCACTTCACGTCCACGGAAGGAAAAGAGGCTTAACACTTTAAAACGTTAATTAAACTCAAAACTTTTATTTGAACAAAGGCAATATTTTAATAAGGAACAATCTCCTGGATTGTAACAATGTCACCGGCGAAGCTATGGCTTGAGTCTCCTTGACTTATCCTTTTCGCAAACGCCTGACTGATAATTTTCACTTAAGCTATTAAAGGATATTGAAGCACCTTGTATTGGTAGGTTTAAATTCGCTGCAATTTAGGCGGGTAGTCCTAAAGTGGCCCAAGTATCGAACTAGCGTGGAGCTAAGCACTGAAACACAATTTCACAAAGTTAAAATATACTCACAAAGTTATCCGTGTGGGTTTACACACACACATTGTTGAAACACGATTCACAGGCGGGTTTACACGCATGACAAACTTTGTATTGAATTTGCACGGGTTTGCCGTCGCAAATAAGAACTGAGAATTTATCTTTATAAATTCAGTAATAGAATTAAGCTATTATAACTTAATTTAACACACCCTAACTTAAAGATGCGGCTGCACGCACGCGGCAACTCGGCAACGTGGCAATACCTATCCGTTGGCCAGAGCTATCCAAGCTATCTAAGGCAGGCTATCCGCAGCAAAAGAGAGAGAGAGAGAGAGAGAGAGAGAGAGTCTCTGAGACACGTGTTAAATAGTCTCGGAAATGCCGCCAATATGACGTCATGAGAACGCTATCCTATCCGCTCATCGGAATGCATATCTGCCCTAATAAGGGAGATTACATCATAATCTGATTAACCAGTGATATCCCTATTCTATCAACAATTCCTAATTTGGAATGATTACATCACAAGACAAGTGGAAATTTCCACAGCTCGACTTAAATTAAGGTAATAAAAGAAATTAACTTCTTTTAAAAACAGAAATTCTAAATTAAATTCACAAAATTAACTAAGCTAAAAATTAAGCTTAAAATTATTTAAATGCTAAACTTTTCCTAAATTAACCTAAGAATTATTAAGCTATTAAAATTATTCTAAATTCTAACATGCTTGAATTAAATTTAAAATCCTCCTAAATTTCTATGCTAAACTAAAGTGAGTTTAAAGCTTAAATTAAACAACTGAAATAAACGTTAACAGAAGTTTTAGCTATTAGCTTTTACAAAATTGTTTTTAGATTACTTTTCTCATTTACATGTTTCTTTTTATATTTACAAAAATAAAACGATTAAATTTCAGGATTTTAATTAATGCAATAATGCGACTATATGCGTGTTGTCACAATATATAATATATATATATATAGATAGATATATTTTTTTTTTCTATTTTTTAAAAAATTTTCAATTAACTATTTTAAAAATTTTTTTTTTTACTAGAGAAATGTGATTACTGTTTTCAAAGAAATTTACATTTAATGAAGTTTTCAATGAAGTTTTCAATTTTATAATTAACATTTCTTATTCCATAACTGTTATTTATGTAAGGATTATAATATTATAATATAATTTTTGTTTTGGAAAAAAATACCATATTTATTCATCCAAACTTTTCTAGTGAATATAAGTTTTAGAACCTTAATTTGAAGAATTTTTAAGCTTTCAAGATGTATATAATTTATATTTGCCCCTATATTAATACTATAATTTAATAAGGAATCAAACAAAGCATACTAAATAAGTATTTTTGTTTAAAAAGGCAGAATATTTTTTATGTAATATTGTTTAGTTTAAATTTTTATGTAAAATAGATATTTGAGAATTCCAAGTAAAACGATTATTTATAATAATACATCTTTTTTTCTTTTTCTTTTTTTTTTATTTTAATGTTTATCAGTCCCATTAGGTATGCTTATAAAACTGCATACCTGTGGTATAGGACCGAGAAGTTTAATCTATTTATCCTAAAATTAAAATTAATAGTTATTAATATAACAAATAGTTAATCAATTTAAATATAAAATATATTTGGTTCTTAATAAATAATTTTCCCATCCACAACATCAGACATTAGTTGCTGTTTTATTTGTTTAAATGTTAAAGTTTCATTTAGATTAGTATTTACTTGACTAAAAATTTTGTACTTCATCCAATTTATTAATCTATATCCGAAGTTATTTTTAATATTTTCAATTTTAAAAATGTTATACCAATTATATCTAGTTTTTAATTCCAATTGTTGAGAATTCCTTTCTCTACTTACATCATAGTAATTCTTGATCAAAATTTTGTATACAAATTTTTCATTTATTTTTAATATTCTATATTTTTTTCTTATTCTTAATTGTTCCTTTTTTGGTTTTTGTTTAAAATTAGTATAAACATTATTAAATATTTTCATAGTTAGTTTATTAATACTTTTCATTTGTTGTTTATTAATGTAAACCCAACATTGTAGTCCATAATTTAATAGTGAATCTACAAGAGACTTGTAGATTATAAGTTTTTGCTTAAATGGGAATGTATTTTTAATATGGTAAAATAGGAATGAATATGAACTTAACTTTCCAATTACGTACTCATAGTGTCTATTCCAAGAGAACTTGTTGTCTATATATATTCCTAGGTATTTATAGGTTAAAATTGTTTCAATTTTTTTGCAACTACATGTATTCATGAGATCATCATTTGTTTGATTGATATTTGAACATTCAATGTCGTGTAATCTAATTATTGAATTGTTGTTTATTTTTTAATTTTTAATTTTGATTATCATTATCTTGGTTTTATTTCCATTTATTGTCATTTTATTTGAGATTGCCCATTTATTTATATTATTTAGGTCTGTCTGCAAATTTTGATGTGCTTGAGTTTGGTTTACGTCAGTAGCAATCAGGATGACATCATCAGCATAGAGGAAAATACTTGAATTTTGTATATTGTTACTTATAGAATTTATATATATATTAAATAAGAGAGGTCCCAAGTTTGAACCTTGGGGGATCCCTCTTTTTGAATTATATAATCGACTGACATTATTTCCAATTTTAATTTTAAATTTCCTTTTTTTCAAATAATTTTCAATAATTTTATAAATATTTCCTCTTATTCCCATTTGATTGATTTTTTGAAGTAGAATTTTGTGATTAATTGAATCAAACGCCTTCCTGAAGTCAATGTATGCTATATAAATTATTTTTCCACTGTTTAAAGATTTATTTATATATTCGTTTACTTTATTCAATAGATGTATAGTACTTTTCTGATTATCTTTCTGATATGTAAATTGGTTACTATTTAAAAGTTTCTTGCTGCTTATGAAGTTGTACATGTTTTTAGATATATAACTTTCAATAATCTTTGAAATATTTGAAATTAATGCAATGGGCCTGTAATTATTTAGTTCATTATGATTTCCTCCCTTATGTACTGGAATTGTGAATGATATTTTCCATGAATCAGGATATATGCATGTATAATAAATATTTTTAAACAATTCAACCAAAAATTCAGAAATATTTTCTTTTATTTTTTTAATATCATTCGTATTTATAAAATCAGGTCCATATGAATATTTTGTTTTTTGATTTTTTATTACTTCCATTATATCATTTTTATTAGGAAATGCTAATACCATGGAGTTAGTTCAGTTGCCGGTTTTACATCATTCGTCATTATTTTATTTCTGTTACTTTTTTTATTAGTGTTTATATTCTGAGTAAAATTTTTACTAAGTTCATTAAACAATATTTTAAAATCATAATTTTCCAATAAGTTTGAGTAATCGGAAGTCTTAATTTTGTTATGTATTCCAATTATATTTTTATTTAAAATTTTCCAAACATTTGAGTTAGCATTTGGATCATCTTTTATAATTTTCCTGAAATATTTATTCTTTTGTTTGTTAATTTGATTTTTCAACCAGTTTCTTTTTGTTTTGTATTCCTTTTCTAATTTTGTATTTGTTTTGTTTTTTATATATTTTTTATATAAATTATTTTTTTCTTCTATTTATTTTAATATTTGAGAATTCATCCATTCTTTTTTATATTTTAGATTTTGTTTCTCATTTGGGTCACTTTTACTTTTTTCATTAATTCTTTTATTTTTGATCTTTTGTTTTGCTTTTTTTATTAGTTTATTCAATTTTCTAATAATTTTGTTTGGATCTTCTACTTTATTCCTTTTTATTTCATCTGTTAATAATATTAATCCTTCATTTAAGAATTCAGTATCTATTTTAAAATTATTTTGTTTCTCATAGTTAATATTTTCTTTTTCAGGTAATTGAAATTCTGTTTTTTCAATTTCAATCAAGATGCTATAATGATCTGAGATATCCCATTGTAAAATATTGGCATTAATGGCAAAAGATTCTGTGTTTGAAAAACAATGATCAATGCAAGTTTTAGTTTCTGAAATAGTTGTTTAAGCTGATCTTGTTATTTTATATATATGATTTAGAAATCCCAGATTATAGAACATATTTACATACTTTACACTTGTTTTGTTAACAATTTTTTCTCCAATGTTTATATTTGTATCTCCAATACAAATTAAATTTTTTTTCATTTTTTTCTGTATTTTTCCTATGTTTTCTTTTAATTCTTTAATAAATATTTTCTTGTCTGTATGTGGAGGTTTATATATAATGTAAATTGTTAGTTCTTTCAATAGGAATGATGTTTTATTAAATGTACAGATTAAATTTTCATGAGTTATAGCATCTTCACTGTTTACTAGGACATTGTAATTTTCATGGTAGAGAATTATGATTTCCCCCACCTCTAGAATTTCTTCTCAATTTATAGGCTTTTTTATATCCATTAATGTTGAATAAAAAAATTTCCTCCTCTTTGATACTGACCTCCACTAAAATTATTATATCTATATACATTATTTTGAACTGAATGTTTGCCAACAAATATTGGAAATTCGATCTTAAACTTCTAATATTCAGAAATACTATATTTTTATATTTACTATTTGGATTCCAATCATCGATTTTATCTATTATTTTTGTATTTGCTAGTTCAATTTTTGCATTACTTATTTCCATTGTGTGTGTGATTTTTTTTTTATATTTTATTTATATTATTTTGATCTTGGATTTGGATTATTTTAGTGTTTTCATTTTTTCTTATTAATAATTTTCCATTCTTGATCCATACAAATTTATATCCCTTATCTTTCGCAGCCATTTTTGTTATCCAAAAAAGATTTTTCATGTGTTGTGTTAAATTTTCATTCAAATAGATTCTATTGAAATTATTTCCATTGATAATCTGATTGTTGTTCAAGCCTTTACTTTGCTTATATTTAAAAAGCCAGTTATCTCTATCTTTTCTGTTAATGAACTTTACAATAATTGGTCTTGGTTTGTTGTTTTTTATCCTCCCATATCTGTGAACTACATCTAGTGTTTCACTCGAGTCCTGTATATTAAGTTCCTCAGCAATTTTGTTCATAATCTCCATTAGATTTTCATTTTCTTGTTCTTGTACCCCTTGTTCTTGTACCCATTAACTGTTCTGGTAACTGTTCTTGTTACTCTTATCCGTAACGTTAAAGCATATAAGTAACTATCTTCTTGTGGAACTTTCTTGTAATCTGAAATAAAATAGTTATTTTAAAGTACCTTTTATCTTCCTGATAAGTTCAATGTAGATATCAGCACCGTTGTATCACATCTGTAACTTGGCCACTATTCACTATCTTGCTTCAGGAAGTTATATCGGCCTTTTTATAATTTTAGAAGTATCTCATATTCGTTAGGAACTCGTTATGCCTTATCACTTTTTCCTACGTTCCAAACGAATGTTTCGTCCAATATTAACATTGATCGATGATATGTACTACTTAACAGCTGCTTAAAACAGTTTAACTTGATCATTCAAGTTACATCATTCACATATTATTTTCTCCATCTTATCACAATGGAGTAAGATATTCCTTAAACCTTATATGATGGAATACATCGACACTACTCGATACAACAATTTTACTAGTCGTATCATTTTGTTTATTGTTATTTTTTATGTTTTCCCAAAACTATGTTGCACGTCGGGACATCTTGCTATTAATAATACTTCAGCAATGTTCCCTGTTGCATTTCTGCTAAACTTCCTTTAGACACGAATAACTTAATTTTTTTGTTTTTCATTTTCTATCATACAGCATTATTTGAGGAGAATATTTTCTTTCAGGTAATATATTTACTATAAATCTCTTAGAAATCCAATTGAATCCAATAGACATTAGATAATTCTAATTTCATTCGGAGAAATCGACCGTTAATATCGATGCTTTAATGTCATTAAAATTAAATCGAATGTAAATAATTTAAGAAAATAATCCTCATTTTAATACATTTTTTTTCAATTAATGTTTTTGTTAAGGGAAAATTTCTACAGTTTTTCTTTAGGAGGTGTAATAAAGTACCCTGCCCAAATAACGCCACCTTAACATTTAAATTATTGTAAGTCTGTAAATAAGGTATATCGAAACACGAAAATTATGACCAAGTAAGTTTAATCTTCTGTTTGAAGCATACCATAATGAAACATATGATAATTTTTACTGGAGAAGTATGAGAACTCAAATAAGAAAACTTTGCAAACTGGCGTTATTAGGAACACCTGTTCCAATTAACGCCACCTACTTTCTAGTAACTTAACGTATTTAAAATTAAGAATTATTCCATCATTGTAAACATTGTTTGTATAAAATTACAGCAAAATGCAAGTAAATTTGACTTTCAGTAAAAATAATAAAAAAATCACTTGATTTTTAATTAACACAGTCTTTCTAATCAGTAGCTAAACCAAAAGAGGAAATGTAAAAATAAATTTGAATATCCCGTCCTTTTAAATGAAATGAGACAATAAGACAAAATACCACAAAAAACAATATTTTTCAGTTAACTCAAAAACCTTTGGAGAAGTAAGCTTACAAAAAATAAAAAGTTTATTAGTGGCGTTAAAGTGGCGTTACAGCGCTACTGAGGACATGGATCACATGATATACTTGTTTGTCTACAAATTCCGAATTTTAAAAATAACTTTATCTTATCTACATAGAAGAATCTTCAAGAATCAAGACAATATATAGTTTTATATAGTTAATCTTTGAACATTAAAAAATCTATATTTTATCTTACCTTGATATAGTAGCAGCCTTTCAGAACCAGTACTCGACACGAAATATTTAAATGTAATTTCACTCGAAAATGTTGGCGGTCGGCTAATAACTCACTTCAACACTAGATGGCATGTCAATGCAAACTACTTTTGTGCAGTGCCGTCATCTCCTATGTTTATGAAGAATTAGATAGGTGGCGTTAAAGGTATACATGGCGTTGTATGGCTCAGGTACATTACTTTAATTATAAACGAGAGTTGTTCTTTAGATTAGACTGCAGAACAAGGTATCCAATGGCCGGCGGCCATGGTGACTTGGTGCTTACTGTTATCTCAACATCGCAGTTAGCCAGATGAGGGTTGGTTAGATGAGGGTTAGATGTAATTATAAGCGAGATTTGTTCTTTAGACTAGACTGCAGAACATGGATGAAGGTTATTTTTTTCTTGTAAAAGGTCGTCCAAAATCATTTTGAAATAAGCATTCTATATTTTACTAGTTAATTGTTCGTTTCACAATATCCGCCATCTTCAAAATAGTGCTACGGGTGCCGGCTATTGGGCTGCCATGGGGTACCATGTTCACAAGTTTAACCGTTCTTTGTGTAAAATTCATTCTTTTAAATAAAAAAAAAATATTTAAGGAAACTTCTTCAAGTTTTTTCAGGAACTTATTATTTTAACTCAAAAATCTATGTGAGGATCCATTTTAGAATCAATAAGTTTCTTTATTTATGCTTATATCATTGTTAAAAATTATGTCTCCTGTAGCAATGACACATGTTTCAAAAGATTTTAATATCTCAGCAGTCCTTTGAAACAAATTTCAGATTTTGCTGTTTTCATTGTGCAAGCAAGGATTCCTCGTGTATTACTTACATTTACATTCAGAATAACGTATCATGGTTCTTTCTTATTTAGTACTTAGACAGAATTGGAATTTTTTTATCTTCTTATCTTTTTCTTGACGATATTTACATTACAGTTAATTCTTTGTATAAAATATGGATGGAAAAATATAAATTTTCTTTTATATGAATAGTTGTAATTGCAAAAGAATCACACACATTCGATTCTTTTTTCATTCTTTTCACAGCCACTCATAAAAGTATTATTTCTTAGAAACAGATTGATGGAAATGTACAGTATTTATTTAATATGTAGAGCTATAATTTGAAGTTTGGAGGCGCCTGATGTCAATCGCCATCTGCTACAAACTTAAATTTGTGAAAATACTAAAGATTTGCTGTAGAAGAGATGCTGTAGGGGAATGTTTATTTGTGTGTGTTTTCGAAAGTTAGTATGTGTTTAAGGGAGAGGGGGGGGGGGGAAATCGGAAGAAATTTACCCAATAAAAATGTGGATCTGTTGAGTATTTGTATCATATTTGTGATTCGGAGTGGAATGCCAACATCCCAAAAAAAAGATGTGTGGAATGTTTGGAAGTACCAAATTTCCTTAAATTAGTTAAGATGTTCCATTATAGATCTACAGGGTTCTTAGGGTCGGGGGAGGTAAAGATTCTGGTGTTTTCTGACTAACGGGATTAAGTTGAGCTCCGGTGTTTAACTCTACTCCAGTCCGTCTTAACCCCCGTGGAAGAAACCAAGTTTAAAGAGGACTGAGTGAACTCTAGGATCCGTCTGAAGGGCAATTCAACATAAAAAAAATCCCCTACCTCCCCCAGAGCTAGAATCCGGCTGCTACAACCCGCAATCAACTGTCTTATCACTTGGATACCATTGTTCCGTACGTAAAATATTACTTTAAATCCTGCTGAAATGTTTTGTTGGCAATTTTCCACCCTCTATCAAACTTCACTTGAGAAAATGCTGTCCTATTGGATATATAGATATACAGGGTGAGTCATTTTAACCTGAAAAAAAATGGAATATCTCCTAAAGGAAGAGTTGTATGATCAGGCCTTCTTCGAAGCAAGGCAGATACTCCTTCTTGACTGGCCTGCATGTTCGTCCGATATGTCAACTATTGAGCATGTCTGTTAATATGATTACCCAGCAGCCAATATCGATAAACTGTGAATTCGTATTGAAGCAGCCCGGTAGGCGATACCCCAGGAACACATCCGAGGCCTGTTTGATTTAATGCCACTGCGTACAGAAGCTCGTATTGCAGCTTGTGGAGGCTTCACACCTTACTGATGTTTCGCATTGCTATGAAAATTTAATCGTTCGTTTGTATCACTATTAGTGATGTGTTTAATAAATTTCCATTTTGATGGTTTCTTCTTGGTGTGCAGATTTCGCAAACATGAATATATATATTGCTACCGTATTTAGTGTCAGTAGCTTTATTGCACGATAGAGATAGTTAGCTTGGGGATCTTTATTACGTGGAAAGGGTGGCAAAGAAATAACGTTTAGTCTGATAACTGAACGTGCATAGTCTCTATACAAGAGTGCTTTATTAAAGTTGTTTATGGTCGGCCTAGGTCGCTTGTTTAGGGGGCCTTCTTCCACCTTGCCTTGCTTGCTATGCGTCAGGCTGCCTCTTTCTCCTTAAACCGGTCTTCAGTACAAAGGGGCGAGTATCTGTCTCTTCTGTCTATTGAGCCAGATGGCTTCTCGAACGTCCAGTCGACTGCACGGCTGCTTCTTCTCTGCTACGCCGGGTGGCGTCTCGTACGTCCGTAGGTTTGCACAATTTGTGCAGGTAACGGCTGCTTCCCTCTGCTACGCCGGGTGTCGTCTCGTACGTCCGTAGGTTTGCACAACTTATGCAGGTAACGGCTGCTTCCCTCTGCTACGCCGCGTGTCGTCTCGCACGTCCGTAGGTTTGCACGGCTTGTGCAGGTTATGGCTTCTTCTTCTTTGGATTAGCGGAGTTTCCAAGGTGGCTTGATGCCATAAAACTGCCTCTCTCTTTCTCTCTTCCTTAGCTGGAAGCCTCTGCGTGGCTGCTGTCACGAACTAACTCTCTCTTCCTCGGCTGTAAGCTTGCTGGGTGGCTCCTGCCACAAACTGCATGCCTAGATTGACTCTGCGCCTCAATATATAGTCGATTCCAGCCTCCCTTTCAGTCACGGAAGAGTCCACTACGAGTAGGTAAGCTGGGTTGAGCGCGTCCACTCCTTAGGAGGGGGATGTGGCAAAAAGTACAGGTATACATATCTGTGTGTGTGTGTGTGTGTGTTTGTGTGTGTGTGTGAATGTTTCAAAAATTTTATCTCTAAACCATCGTTTGAGGATACCATTTCAATTTGAAAGATAGGTTAAGAACATTTCGCGTTTCAAAAATGGAAAGCAACAATTTTTTTTAGCAATAGAAAATAAACAATTTTTAATGAGTAACTTACTCCAATAAATGTTCAAAATTACGACCATAAACTCGGTAAAGTTTCCGAGACGTTGAAGAAAATGTTGATGAGTAGCTGAAAGTGTTTTTTGATCCACGTTTGCACAAGCATTTCATATTCGCTCCTGTATATTTCTTTTTAATCATTGAGGATTTTCGACGGACCAATAATGCTTACTGTATAGGTTAACTTGCCCAAGGTTAGTGAACGTTGATTCATCTGAAAATAGCACTGAAAGAAAAAAATGGTTATCGATTTATATTTTTTCTCGTGCTCATTGACAAAACTACATTCGATTGTGGAAATCATTTCCCATGAAGATCTTGATGTAAGGACAAATGATACGGATGAAACTTATTTGTTTTAATATTCTTAGAACATTTTTCTAAGATATTCCAGAATCAGCAACTAATGCCTGAGAGCTTTCATGAGGATCATGAGGACTACAGCTAGTATTACAATTTGTTTATTTTCGCCGGTTAGTGATTTTACGGTTTCTTTGTTTGGTTTGTACACTTCCACTTTCCGAAAATTGTTGCACAACACGACGAAAGGAACTAGACGATGGAGTATGTCTTTCGGGAAAGCGTTTGCCTGTTCCATATTTTGTCCAGATTCATCATAGCTCAAAATTTCTCATCTACAGATAAGTATGTCATTCTTAGCAGAGAAATCAAATCGTAAACCTTCAATCAAATGTAGGATGACTACTGTACAATTGGCAAAGAAACACCAACTGAAATGATACGTATTCCAAAGCGAGCAAAATATTATATTTTTTTAAAATAAAAATTTATCTCCATTAACAAAGAAGATTGTTATTTCTTTATTGGAATAAATTACTCATTAAATTATTTGTTTTGTATTGCTAATAACATTATTCTTTTATTCGTCCATTTTGAAACTCAAAATATTCTGACTTACCTTTCAAACCTTTCTTTCAAATTGAAATGTTACCGTCAAACGACGGTTTAGAGAAAAATGTTTGAGACAAAACTTAGTCATTTTTTCCGTAAATTCAGATGCCGCTAAAAAAAAAATAGATTTCCATTTAAAAAAAGTAGATTGAATATGAAGTGACCATAGAAACATTCATCAGATAAAAACTTAGAGCGCTGCTTTCCTTCCCCCACACAAATTGTATTTGGAACACTTTCCTATACAACGCTTCCTTTCGGAGATATTCCACTTTTTCAGGTTAAATGCCTCACCCTATATACAGGGTGTCCTAGGAGGAAGGGTCTATATTTTGGGAGGTGAACAAGTGTCCTATTCCGAATAGTTTCTGAGATAATTGAAATTTGGCACGTAATTGTCACTTTGCCTGCTGGCCGTTCTTTTGATCTCATAAAGGAACGTCACGGTGGATTCAGATAAGCAACACATTTTTCTCACAATAGTTTAAAAATGCATGATGTTGGTGGTGGAATTTTTGAAACTTTTATTATAAAATTTAAGAATGTGTAACTTGACCAGTAAATATTAGAAACAGTCCGTGATATCTTTATTATCATTCATTTTGAGACTGTACATTTAAATAAATCTATCTTGGAAACCATTTGGAATAGGACACTTCTCATTTGACACTTTGCTTAAAATAACCGATACTATCACCTCCCAGTCTCCCAAAGTCCAGTTCCTTACCTCCGCGTGGTGGGAGACGGGCAACGCGATAAAGAGATAGCTTGTGGGTTTCCCCGAGAACTCTGTAAGCGGCTAAATTTGAACTGGTGAAGAGGTCGACGGAAGAGTCCTATTTAAGACCAACGGCGATACTCTTTTAGCTGCGTCTGTACTCCAGAGGAGCGGCAGCAACAGGCGTCTATACTTCAAGTTAGAAGCGGCCCTGCTTTGCAGTGGAAGCCTGCTACTCTTCCAGGTCTGAAGCCTTACCATATTGGTTTCCTGAGGAAGGCAATGGAAAACCACCTCAGTAAGTCTTTTCCAAGAAAAATGGCAAACACGACGAATAAAGCTCACGCAACTAGCAAGAACAGGGTCTACCAGCATAAGGTGGATGTTGTGCCCGGCAGGAGAGGAAACGGGGCCTCTCGGGTCGTTAACCTGCGAAACCCCCGATGTAACGTCAATGAAGAGATCATCCAGTTAAAAGGAAAAGATAGAGCATTGGGGATACAAAAAAGGCCAGACATTATCAAAGAAGAAACTATTAGAATGGGAACATGGAATGTAAAAACTATGTTGCGGTCCGGGAAGTTGGAAAACCTGAAGAAGGAAATGGAAATGAATAAATTGGATTTGGTCGGCTTAAGTGAAGTTAGATGGGAAGATATAGGAGATTTTGATAGTGATGGTTACAGAGTCATATACTCTTGTAAAACTCGTGGCTCTAATGGAGTGGCTTTTGTGCTAAATCAAAAAGTGAAAAGTTCGGTCAAAAAAATTGTTTTCAAAAGTGATAGAGTGATAATGATGAAACTCAAAGGTAATAATATAGATTTGATGATTATTCAGGTTTATATGCCCACTAGTCAGTACGATGATGAAGATGTGGAAGAGATATACAACCAAATAGAGGAAGTCATGAAAGAAGATAAAGCCAAGAAATGTACTATAATAATGGGTGATTGGAACGCGGTAATAGGAGATGAAGAAGTAAATGACATAGTAGGGAAATATGGTCTTGGCAAGAGAAATGAGAGAGGTGAAAGACTACTGGAATTCTGTAAGAGGCATAAATTGATTGTGAGCAACACGTGGTTTAAATTACCTAAAAGAAGATTATATACTTGGAAAATGCCTGGAGACATCGCAAGATATCAGTTGGATTATGTCTTAATACAAAAAAGATTCAGGAACGGTGTAAAAAAAGTGCTAACTTATCCAGGAGCTGACATAGATTCGGACCATAACCTACTTGTGTTAGAGGCAAGAATTAGATTGAAGAAATTATTTAGCGGGAAAAAAAAGAAACGATGGAATGTAGAGATGCTTAAAGGAACAGCCGGAGCTAAATATAGAGAGAAGATGGATATTAAAATTAGAGACTTAGAGGAAACTTTTGAACAAGTCCTTGACACCGATTTTAAATGGAATAGACTAAAAAAATTGATATATGAAACAGCTAAAGATGAAATTGGATTTATTGAAAGCAGCAAGTTAAAAAAACCATGGATAACAAATGAAATGATAAACAAGATGGAAGAGAGAAGAAAATGGAAGAATATAAACAGTGAAGAAGGAAGAAAGAAATATAGATTGCTAAATAATGAGCTAAGAAGAGAAACGGATAAGGCAAGGGAAATTTGGCTGAGTAATGAATGTAAATCTATTGAGGAGATGGACAGAAAAGGACTCTATGATAAGATGTTTATGAAAGCTAAGGAACTTACCCATTATAAGAAAAAAGATGTAAGGAGTCTGCCCATTGAGAATAAACGAGGAAAACTGATATATGACAAGGAAGAGCAGAGTGATAGGTGGAAGGAATATATTGAGGAGCTTTACGCTAAGAATGAAAAACCAGATAAAATAGTACCAGATAAAATAGTAGAAAAACAGGATGATATTTTATTGGAAGAAAGAGGTCCGGACATACTGAAATGTGAGGTGGAAATGGCTACTAAGGAGCTAAAAAGTGGGAAAATGGAGGGTGTAGATGAGATTCCTGGTGAAATGTTAAAACAGCTGGATGAATGTGGAATTAATGAGATTTTGGGGCTTTGCAATCTCATTTACAAAACAGGCGAATGGCCTAGAGATTTCACTAAAAACTTTCTAATACCAATTGGAAAAACTAGTCACCCTACTAAATGTAGTGACTATAGAACAATTAGTATAATCTCGCATACCTCTAAGGTGATGTTAAATATTATCAAACGACGTCTATACAACAAGGTGGAATACTATCTAGGAGAGGACCAATTTGGTTTTAGGAAGAACAGGGGAACAAGAGATGCAATTGGAGTGATGAGAACAATCTGTGAAAGACATATTGAAGTTCATCGAGAAGTTTATATTTGTTTTATTGATCTGAAAAAAGCCTTTGATATGGTGAAATGGGATAAACTGATGAAAGTACTAAAGAAGATAGGTGTGGATTGGCGAGATCGTAGACTGATTGCGGAACTTTATATGAATCAAAAGGCAATAATTGAGTCAAAAGGAGGAAGCAAAAAGGAATGTATAATTGGAAGAGGAGTGCGACAGGGTTGCTGCTTATCCCCTGTGCTATTCAATATCTTTTCAGAAGAAATGATAAACGAAGCTTTTGATTGTGAAGAGGATACGGGAATCAGTATTGGAGGAAGAAGAATAAAAAGCGTTAGATTCGCGGATGATTTGGCTATTTTAGCAGAGAGTGAGGAAGATTTACAACACTTGTTGAAAAGATTTAATGAAGCCTGCCTTAAATTTGGAATGGAAATCAACGCTAAGAAAACAAAAGTGCTGCGAGTTGCCAGAAATGCTGAAAATGTATGTATTAAATTAAATGGAGAAAAGGTGGAACAGGTCAAGCAATACAAATATTTGGGAAGCATAATACAGGAAGACGGCAGATGTAACTTAGATATTAGAGATCGAATTCGTAAGGGTAAATTTGCATTCTATAACAGAAAAAACTTGTTCACAAATCAGATGGATATTGAATTAAGAAAAAGACTCATAAAATGTTACATTTGGAGTACATCCTTGTATGGTTCAGAAACTTGGACTCTGAGAAAGAGAGATGCTGGGATGCTAGAAGCATTTGAAATGTGGCTATGGAGGAGGATGGAGAAAATTAAATGGACAGACAAGGTGACTAATGACAAAGTTCTCGAAAAAATTGGGGAAGAGAGAAGTTTATTAAAGAACATTAGAAGAAGAAAAAAGAACTGGATTGGTCATGTGCTGAGAGGTGAAAATCTCATGAAGGAAGTATTGGAGGGGAAGATTGAGGGAAAGAGACCAAGAGGAAGAAAGAGAAAAATGATCCTGGATGACCTATTGGTTACAAGTGGTTATCAAGGCCTGAAAGAGGAGGCAAGAAATAGAACAACTTGGAGGAAGAGACATTGCTGACCTTATTTGCTGCTTGCCATTGGACCTGTCTACGACAGAACACTGATAATAATAATCACCTTTTGTTATTTTGTTATTTTGATCAAAATATTGATCTTTTCTCATGGGACACCTTGTGTATAGGGGAGATCGGGGCAAATTGATACAGGGGCAGGTTGCGATTTGTGAGGTAACTTCCAAGCTCAGAATCGCCCATGTGGAAGAGGAGACGTCTTCCTTTAGTATCCAAAGGATGGACGGGTGATTGGTTGAGTAATAGTTTTGAGTGTGAAATTATCCTACTAAAACTGTTTTTTAAAGAGAAAAGTAACTTTTTCAAAGTGTAGTTTCAGTGGCTTGGTACTTTTAAACGAATGTTGAAGAATTCTTTCTTGGCGATACTTCTTGGCGATCTTCAGTAAAGATTAGAAAACTCAGTTGTCATTGATTGTTTCTCTGTGTTCTCTCTTAGGTTAATAGTGATTTAAATGAAATGGCGTCAGTTGGGGCAAATTGATACGTTTGGAATGGGGTAGGTTGATATGGCATATCAATTTTCCCAAGCTACTTCCAATTTGTTTGTATCGTTTGTTCATTTTAAGAAAATAGTCCTAAATTATGTAAAAAGTGAGGGAAATACCGCGTGAGACATATGAAAAGCCTTCGCTGATTTCGTAAAAGGCTCTTTGTCATTGAGGAAGGCTGCTGAGACTTATGGAATAGACAAAATGACCCTGTTGAGCCGTAAAAAAAAGAAGAAAACCTAGATGAGGAGCCGAAGGTTAGAATGGGGTATTCTAAACATCGACTCGTCTTCAATGACAATTTAGAACTTCAGTGAGAGCAGCACATACTTAAATTTACTACAGGCTATGTTATGTTATGTAGTGAATGTGGGTGGCAGAGAAGCCAAGCACTGCGACCGGAGGTCTATTGTACTATCCCGCGGAAATATGGACAGATGGAGAGAAAGACTGAGGAAGTATGGTGGGAGAAGTGCAAGGGAAATGAGAGAACCCCGAGAAAACCTGCCCAGCGCGGATCGTCCACCATCACGAAACCCAGATGAGAATCGAACCCCGGTACTCAGAGGTGAGAGGCCGATGTCATAGCGACAACGCCAACCGCGCGGTCCTTACTACAGGCTAACTCCCGAAAATATTAAGAAGTTGGCATACGAACGATTGGATTTGTCTAAAGATGGGCAAAGTGAGACTTTTAGACTTGTCTGATTAAATAATTTTTAATGTTTTTAGAAATGATATCATCAACTCTTATCGACATGCAAGTAAAGAATAGATTAGAAAATGAAGATAGAGAAAGATAATGAAAAGTCATTAACGACAGAAAGAGAAGTTGTAAATTTTGGTTATAATTTTTACCCAAGAAAAAAGTGTGTTGCTTTGAATTTCTTATTGTATTTATCTTTGTCACATTGTTATTGGCCTACATGCTATCACTATCAACTTGTCCCAAGAAGGGGTAAAAATGAGACGTTATGACTTGCCTAGTTAAATAATTTGTAATGTGTTTAAAAACTATAAAAACATAATATGCTGATTTAAAAGAAGGAGGACTAAATTATGATAATTTGTTATTATTTATAAAAACTAATAATTCTAAATTTGATGATTTTTTTAGATTTACGAATATATTTTGATCAGCAAATTCCATATATTAAATTATTTAATAAGACACTTTTATTTCAATTTAAAATTATTAGATTTCATAAATTTTCCAGTAATGTTAGTTTAAATTTATTTAAAAATAATTTTGTACAAGAACTCAAAAGATATCGTAATATTAATTCTAAATTTGAAGTTTTTTTTTGCATAATTTAAATTATCTTATTAGAGAATTTATAAATAATAATTTTCCAATTAAAGTTACAAATAAATATTTTTTACAATTTCAGAATAAATTTAAATTTCAAACTTATAAAACATATAAAGTTAAAGACATTTTTGTTTTCATAAGTTTACTTAATCATTTAAAATTCTTCTAGATAGGATTTGTTGATTTATTATCACTTAAGCTATCTTAGGACAACTCAAGATCAAATCCTGAAATTTGAGGAAGTTTTGAGTTTGATTTGATAACTGTCATCTGTTATTATTTATTTATTTATTTATTTATTTATTTTTTGTAAATAAATATAAATTTAAATATTTAATAACTAAGAAAATGTATTTAAATACTTAAAAGCTAAAAAATAAATTTAAATACCTAAAATCTAAAAACTAGCAATAATATTATTGATATAATAATCTATATTATTAAAATCTTTTATTTCTCTGTCTGTCTGTCTGTCCGGCGCAATTTTCTGTGAGAATGGAAAATAGAAATAATTTTTACAATGAAACATCCGCGACAGGAATCGATAAATATTTATTAAGTTGAAAAGATTTTTGTCTTATTCTTCAAAGAGTAGATATGCAAATATATGTTTATACATTTATTCCATTTTTCTGCTTCCATTTTCAAGTAACCATGCTCTGCTATCTACAAATACGTATAACAAGAGACAATACAGATTTTACTGAAAGTTGTTTTGACTCCTGAAGATTATTATTTCCTCCATTGCTAAAATTGGTATTTAATGGCAAGTCTTTCGGACTGCTCAAGTTATTTAATAAAATTAAACTATTACAGTACTTCTGAAAGATGAAGTTTTCAATTTACGAATTAAATTAATTACAAATGAAATTCCGAACTGCACCAAATACGATAGATGTCCGGTCAGATACTGCTTTTAAGAGACCATCATTTTTCATATGGGATGGTTTAAAAAAGAATCAAGAAAATTACAATAGTGATATTCAATAAATTGAATAAATTAACATCTCAAATAACTTTAGAATTTTAAAAAAATAATTGTAATAACGTATACATTGTGATTGGCAGTAATTTTCTTTTTAACCAATCAGAACTCCAAAATTTAAGAAAAAAACTGCTAATCTACATTTTATGATACAGACTTCAGCAGTTGGTCTACGTAATTTTTAGATCAAATGCTGAAGACATTCTTGCATGTATCATAAAAATCATAAAATTGCAGATTTGTTTTTTTTCTTAATTTTTTTTTACATTTTTTTAACATTGTTTTTTCATAAAAACTGCTGATAACTTACTAAGTCGCAAAGAGCCGTGAAGAAATGAAGAATTAAAAACATAAATCAAGTATTTTATAAGTGGGTTTTCTTTTATTGTTTTGTTCTGCCAGTAAAAATATACACACAGGAAATAAGATATTACAATTCTTATTGAAAGAAAGATTTTTCTTAGTCCCCTAAAGTGTACAATCTATACCCTATGCACAGTTACTAATGGTCCCCCAGTGCTAGTTTACGTTACCTCAGCTTACTAGACTTAATTTAAGAGTTCTAAAACTTTGAGACATTTGTCTTTAGTGCATTGCGAAGTGAAACACGATTTTGTGTTTCTAATTTATGTGGTAAAATAGCTATTGAGATAGGATTTAAGTAGAGCAGCTGTGAATTTAAGAATTAGCGCAGGCTGGATCAATAATAATTAACATTTCTTTTGTCGCTTGTCCTTTTGTAATTGCAAGTAAAACAAAAACAAATCAATTCCATCCAGGCACCCTCAATTTCGTTGCACTGGTGACTGCATCGGAACTATGCATCTCCTCCATTCTAATATTCAATAATTGGCAAGAAAAATAAAATTACTTTTTTACGTGAAATTACTATCTCATATATATTCCATATATTCAAAGTATTTTATGCAATGATTAAAACGTTTTCTTGAATGTCATAATATGAGAGAAAGTGATTGAATGTTTGCTTGTTTATGGTGAATGTGAAGGTGAAAACAAACACAGATTGTTGAATTGTTGAATAAGTTAGTATTTTCTTACAGAATTCATTTGAGATTTTGTCATAAATATAGTGGCTATATCGAGTTGTGTACAAGAGTAGACTTAAGACATGAAAAGCTCATAGCAATTTTTTTTTCTTTTTATTTACTTAAATTAATTTATTTATTTACAATAAAATTTTATTTACTAAATTAAAATGTCCTACTATGGACCTACGTGACTCCAAAGATAGGTTCCTGGATCCTGACTCGAACGATAGTTTTCTGGCTTTTCAAGACCAATGGGACAAAGTTTAATTCGAGTTGAAAAGAATCTGGTTCCCATTACTTAGGGATTGGGTGGACTATGATTTCTCTTTATTGTGAAGCACAAACACTAAACTCTTTAATTTTTAAAAGATTTATTTTGCTAGATATCAAACCTCTTATTCTTTTTTATTTACTTTTTTATTATTTTGTAAGTGTTATACTTAATTTAAAGATTTTTATCTGCTAAGTCAGATTGCATAATTTTTCACCAAATAAACCATTCTCTTTAGTAACTAACAGAAGATCATTTTTTTAAGATGAAATTAGCGACGAATTAATGCTCAACGCTCATATTCCAATGGAAGTTTTTGACTTCAGGAGCGAACAACGTCAGTAGATCACGTGTTCGCTGACGCTATAGTCTAAGGCTTTAAACTTTAAATACCAGTGTAATTGGAATGAGGGACCAAATCAGATAGTCTTGTGAAATTGACGGAAACAATCCTTTTATGAGATCAATCGTACATCACTTCGCGGCTTAAATGAGAAAATCGATAGTTATTTTCTCGTTCGATCTCAAGTTTTCTTTTAATTTGAGTTAAGAACAATAAGCGTTTTATTATCGAAATATAGCCTAGTTAATATGTGCAATAAAAGATAATTAGGTTTTAATATGTTTAATACGTTTTAATACGTTTTTATACGTTAATATAAAAAAAAAGAACACAAAAGCGAATCGGTGAGATTGTCGTATGTTTCTCGTCGAAAGAATTGCATCTACGATTTCTAAAAGTAAAAGGTCGGAGCAAATTCAAATTCTAGGCTATGTGATATTTATTCTTTGCATTAATTTTTATGGATCTTTACATTCTATCATTCTGTTTTTTTAAAAATAAAGCTTTTACTTTTAACTCACTTTTTGTTCCGTATCGCCGTTTCCAAAATATATTTTCTAAAACATTAATGGTCATCTACTAAAACACAGGACTCCGGTCAAAGCTCGTCCAACTTAAAATTATCACACAAGTGCACTCAAATTCGTTTTCGATTTACTCCATCCGTCGTTGCAAAAAGAAAAAAAATTGTTTACAAATAATCTATTATCGTTGTCGAGGAGGTACACAACGTTGCTGTTAAAATCGATGAATTGTGAATAAGCTTCATTTCATTTTGCGAGTGCGACAAATACGAACATACTGTATCTATTCTCAAGTTCATCGAGAATGCAACGCTACGCTTAGCTGACTTTGCAAGACTTTCGCCTCTCTAAGGTTACAGGGTTTCATGGTGCACGATTCAACAGATTTTCTCTGGGTTCTCTCATTTCACCTGCACTACTTCTTTGTTCATCATTTCGTTTGCCTGTTTTGCTTTTCTTGGAGAAAGAGTTAACATGCAAATTTAAGGTCTCGCTATTTGGCTTCCCTGCCACCCTCACTGACTACATATATACTATTATACCCCATGCTAACTAATGTAGTGTATCTCCGTTTAATAGCCTGTTATTGGTTTTTATAGCCTTTTATTCTTTTTTTATTTTCTTTTTTATTATTTTTTAGTGCTATACATTTTTTTCCTAGGTCTCATTAAGAATTTGCTTATAGAATGTGATTTTATGATTTTTACCTAATTCGGCATTCTATTTAAAAACTTCTAGAAATTTAATTTGAAAAAATGAATTTGATTATTCTGGAAGAACCAGTTTTAATTGTCTTCTAATTCAAAAGCTATGTTAATATTGAATTCGAATTATATTTGTTTCAAATGACTTTGACTGACTTTACATATTCCACTTTAAGCTGTAAACAGCAAATATCTAGAATCTCGCATGTTTTTCTTTGTATTTTGTAAAGTATTTCCTGCATCTAGAATAGACACTCTGTAGTAAATTTTGAATGATTTCAATGATTGTCAAAATGCAGCAACCAAGGAATAACCCCACACTTCCTCCAATATCAGCAGTTAACTGCACAAAGGAATAAGTAGAATGTTCTTCAATAGTTTCCACCATATTATCTTCAAAGAAGAGCCTTATAAAATAGCTGCTATCACTGCCTTCGAAGATTGGTATACTGCTTGTGTGTTTATTAAAATAAAATATCAGTCTTTCACATGGCACAATGCATCCACAATCCTCAGGAGACGAATCTTCATAAATACTATGTATGAGCAAATAAGCTTTCAGTTGATCTTCTAAAGAACATTTTGTAAATCGTGTAACTTCTGAGTATATTATGCTGAAACGAAAACAAAACCTTCGTTAAAAAACATTTATTTTTTTCAAATTAACAGTTTAAGTCAATTTCTTCTAATAAGTTTGCTTGGAATAATTTGATTTTAACTTGAAGAAGTTCATAACCCCTTATCTTTAGTAAGGTGTTTGCAAAAGCCATTTAATGCAACTGGAGCTTCCACAGTGCTTTAGAATGTATCAAATTTATTGGTACTTTTATATTTTTTTTTTTTTTTTTTTTTTTTTAATGTTCCTCAGTCCTATTAGGTGTGCTTATATAAATATATATGAAATGGTTTAATAGAAAAAATAACAGAGCGCTGCAAATTCGGGTCATTGAAATTACTGATTTTTTTTTTGTTGTTGGCTGATTTCAAAAATGACTTCTATTTTTCCTTATCATGTAGGGAATTTTTCAAAATCCATATAGTATCAGTATTTTACTTGAAATATAAATATTTAAAAAGATAAAAATTGCTGCGGTATTTGTGCAGAACGCATAATTGTACAGCAAAGGAACAAGAAAAAGTAGCAAGAGGCAAATTAAAATTTTAAAAAGATTTATTTGAGTGGACATATAAAACTTGATAAGGCTATGTACATTTTTCAAATTTCAATTCCTTTAAAATTATTGTATTCAAAGTACACTGTTCATTTATCATACAATGAAAAATCAATAATGCTGAAACCCATTAACAGTTGATTGATTAAAAATAAACTCTGTGATTTACTTGAAATTAATCTCTCAATTAATTTATCTTTAATACTTATATTTACTTTTGCACGCTTCCTAATAATAATGCTGAACCTCTCTCTCTCATTTAAATAATTCCTCACTATTTAATTTTTTCGTTTAAGAAAACGCGAGAGTTTGTTCCTTTATATCATTATTTGAAATAATGCTTCAATAGCTTTTCACTTTCACCTGTGTGAATTCTAAAGCTCGTGAAGGATAATAACTGTTTAATCTTTTCACCTGTGATAATTAATCTTAATATTAGTAATGGCTTTTACTAATAACACCTGTGTGAAATATTAACTTTATCCTCAATAATAAAGTTCACTAATATATTTCAGCTCTCTATAATTAATGGCTTTTACTATTAAAACACCTGTGTGAAATTAATATTAGCTTTATCCTCAATAATAAAATTCTCCGTTGAATCAGCTTTTCTCTGTAGTAATTCGCCTCCGTGTCCGCTACACATATTCCTTCCAAAATGGAATAAGAAAATTATAACTCACAGTTCCTTGTATTCTGACGGCTTTTCACCTTGGTGTCGCCTTCCTAGTTGAATTCGTTCGGTCGGAATTCTCCCTTTAGTTTCCAACTATTCGAATCTACGCTGAATCCGGAACCGGCCTTCAGTTGACTCAATTCGAACATGGCGCGTCTCCACTGTCAGATGATTTGTTCTCCACTTGAGACTCCCAGAATGCACTGGCACTAAGCGTCTGCTATTGGTGGCACAGCTTCAACGACTGACGGCGCTTTTGCTTCGGTTGGTTTGAAGGCTTTTCACTTCGTGTGAAATAAATACTCTTGGATAATTCCTTCCCTTTCGACTTCGGATAATACTTGGTTCTGGTTCTTAATTTCAATTTCTTCTAATTGCCATTATAAGAATTTGAGCTCCCATTCTTCTAATTACCCAGTTAGGTTCTAGTTTCGTCTGCTTCCTTCTAGATTAATATCGGAATAGCTCTTTAGGAGTCGTTCTGTTTCCATTGTACATCTAGACTTCTGAAGCTCATAGGTCTCTCTATGGGGCTCGTGCTTTCCGTCTCTAGTGCTTCTAGTGTTCTGTCTTTCCACTAGTTTGTTTTACTAGTCTCTTTGTCACTAGTCTCATCGACACTCATCGCCATTTGCACTAGTCTCTTTTCTTGACTGCGCTCGTTCACCAGTCTCTTTGTTTACTGGGCAGTCACTAGACTGATCTTTTTCCACTGACTGATCCGATTCCTCCTCATCCACTAGACTTTTACAGTTTTAGACTGCACTTAATTTCTCGTTTAGTCCCAGAATGAGGCAGTGAGGCATCTTATATCTCGTGCCGTCTCGTTACGTTGCCAACCTCATTTACATATTCAAATTTTATATTTGAATTTTCACGAGAGAAAAAAAAAATAAAAATAAAATAAATTTCATTTCAAACTCTCTCGTTTATTTTTATAATATAACAAAAACTAATTAAATTATTTTTATATCTCAATATTTTTAATATCTCAACAAAAATAATTTTAATTACAAAGTTGGATTGGTCCGCAATTATGATGACTTTCCATCTACCATAGTATCGACATCCATTTGCATGATATCTTGATGGAATCTGTCCGCTTGTTCTTCATTTACGGCATCAAGATTTTCGGGAAAGAAGTCCAAATGGGAATACGAAAAGTGCATTTTCAAGTTCATGGAACAGTCTAATTCTTTAATTTTGCCTGCATGTTTTCTACAACATATTTAAAGCTGGGGTCTTTGTAGTTCCCAAGAAATTTTGTTACATCTTCTTTAAATGCTTTCTTTGAATGCATTTCTTTTTCGAAATGAGTAGATTCTGGCCACCACACACAGTTCTAATGTAAATACATAAATAAAATACAATAAAATGCGAGTACTTTCAAGATGGCCTAGATCGGTTTTTCATGCGGAATAATGAAAAACATAACAAAATAAAAGAAGTGAGAACCAATGGACATGTGACTCAGACTGATACATTTAAGGTTCAGGGTTTTGAGCTAAAACAAAGGTATGGCACAAAACAACAAGGGAGTTTTAAACCTCAGAATGAAAGGACATAATAAAATTGAAGTATAAAATAAACAAAACTTGAATCAGGAAAGCAAAATGAGAGGTCAAAATTGGCTGTATAGTTGACATAGAATTAAGGTTAATGAAAGGAGCAAAATAGTTCGATTAGGGGGTTGAAGTTATTTGTTGAATCCGTATTGAGGAATAGTGAAAACCGATAAGTTGTCATTGTAAACATAATTTATCGGTAATAATGAAAAAGGTTTCTTTATATTTGAAGTGGTTCTTCTGGTGACAAATGATTGTCGGATTGTTAACGTTCAGAGAATGATTATTATTACAAATGTGAACGAAGGTTAAATAACTATAATGAGTTATTTTTAACGGATGAGGAATGGTGGGCAATACGGTTTTTTTTGTAGTTGGAGGGTTTCCATGATGTATCTTCTCTACATGAAATAGCATAGACCACGCCTCTGGAATTGAGACCGTGGTCATCAAACTTATCCCGGGATAATAATCTATTAATGGGTTGACAAATGGGGGAAGAAGGCACAATGTCAAGACCTGGATGAATGATTTTGGAGAGCAGGAGAAATTGTGAGGTGATAGGAGACAGATAAAGAAACTTTTTTTAGGGTTGTATTGTGTTGGAGGGGATGCATATTTCATTAAGGGCTTGGCAGTATTGTATTGGATGAAATTAATGAGGTAATCATTAATCAAAATATGAGTCAGCTAAATAATTTCAATCGAAAACAATCGCTCGGAGCTTAAAAGGGAAAAAAGCTCTATTGACCGCCATATGTACAATATTCCTCTTGAATGCAATGAGGCAGGCAGAATGATAATTAAGAGTGATGCCTATATTGGAAGGCTTCTGGTAGACGGAAGTTTCGAAGGAATTATGCTTCCTAGAGATCATGGTGACTAAAAACGGGATGGATAGAACAGTTCAAATTCAATTTTGAATTTTATGTCAGAATGCATGATATTGAACACTTTCTACTGGGAACTTCTACCTGTCAGAATCTACTCATTTGATATTAAGAAACTCATGTAAAATATTTTTAATTAGCATTTCTTATTCGTTTACAAGCTTCCGAGCATCAGGATCAACGAAAATACCTTCTTTCAGCTTCTCTTCTGAAAGTCCCGGTAATTTGTTGCAGATGTATTTAAAACACTAGCCTTCTTTCGGCAGATTCCCTATAAGTTGTTTTATCAATCCCAGCATAATATTAAGTAGAGGTATAAGGACTTTCATTGGATGAACCAAAGTTTTCAAAACTACATTTTCTTCCAATTTCTGATGCAGCCCTTATTGGCTATTCTTATTTGATTCAGTATTGTCCTCAATTTATGCTGTCGATTCACGCAAGAAACAAAGATACTTGTTGTATCCTCCCTGCTGTCCAGGAAACATTTGGTCCATCCATGATCCTCGTACTTCAGTTTGATGAGAAATAAGGCTAACTTCTCGTAACATTCTTTCAGGTAAACAAAATGTCTTATTGGTACATTATATACCAAATTTAGTATATAATGAAGAAAAGAGACTTTTTTATACTTTTATATTCAAGTCAATAAAACTCTTTTTCACCTTATTGTATATTAAAGTTCTCCATCAGTCCAGAGACATTTCTGCAGTAAATGATATTCAGGTAACCTGATTTTATATTGATTAGTATGAGACAAGATTATTTATTTTTTGACTTTTTATTTATTATTTTACTTTTTTATTTCTTTATTACTTCATTAAGACCGATAATTATAATTTTTATTTAGAAACTTTGAAATAAAATTCAAGAAATACTGAGATCGAAAAATTGATTTTATGAAAAAATGGTGGTTAATGGAAAATTTTTCTGAAATCAGCAGCCAAAAAATCTGTAAGAATCAGTCATTCCTTTCAAACAACTTTGTCATTGCAGACCGGTGTAATTATTTTAATATTTGATTTTGTATTTATTTGTATTATTAAGGTAATCTTGCTGGTTGTACATAAAAAAGCATTAAACAAATCAATAAAAGAAAGAACTCTTTTCTTTCATAACATTAGATAACATTACATAACATTTGATATATTCCAGCCTGAACTGCTCAGGTTATTATTCTCATTTGAGAATTATGAAAAAAAGTTGAAATTAAACTAATTTCAAATCAAATACAAAATGGCAATAAATCTATTCTAAAAAAGGTCATAAATAAAAAAATTAACAAAATAAATTATAAATTTCTTTCTCTTATGAAAATCATGTTTAAACTTATATATTTGTTGTTTTGGATTGCATTAAAATGACATCTAATATTTCTTCATCCTTTTAGATTATAAGGCTTACTTCTCTACCTACTTAAACCAATTTCTTGACACAGTGTTTAAAATCAATGTAACTATATTCTATTTGATAAAAAAATATATACAATTAATCTTGTAAACTCTTTGATACATACAATCTTCGTTATAGCTGTAAACAACCACAATTTGCAAATATCCAAATAATTATGACTTGTACTAAATCTCGTTAACAGTTCTGAATTCTGTAAAAATGAATTATTTTCTAATAAGTTCGTCATGCTATGCTACGTACGTCGACATATTGATTTCAACTGCTATTTTAAGTTAGGATCTTATCAGTGGCATGCGTCAGTGATCTAGTAGGACTAGGCTAGTGCCATAAGTATCTTCCACTTATACATTTATATTAATTTATTAAATTATATGCTCCTGTTCGTCAGCGATTGTAGAGTTGGACTCGGCCAGCCGGCATTTTATTCCCTCTCCCCTCAGCTGCAACAAGCCATCTACTGTCCAGCAGGTCTATTTCCGTGACTTCTGTTTCTCTCGCCACTAACATTTTCACACGCTCCATCATTCTGTCGTAAAAAACTTATCTCCATAATTGAAAACCTTAGTCTTTAACAATAGCACCACGACTGTCCTTTTACAGCTGGTCTCCTCTGACAGTGGAGTTTGGAACGGCCGTGTAATCATTTTTGTAATTCGTCAGCTAAACTCACCACTTTGATGACAAGCTCAGAAAGGTATGAAATACCTTTAATCCGTCTCAGATTTGAGTCCCAACAGAAACAAATAAAAAAATTATAAATCCCTGTTACTTCAGACAATTATTAAATTTAACACTTTATTTATTTAATGTATTAGGCAATTTTTGAATTTATTATTTTTATACATTTATGATATAAATTACTCATTAATAAGCATATTTTACTGCTCGTGTAGAAATTAATATTTTACTCTTACCTTAAGTGTATGAAAAACATAAAATTGCTTTGAAATTTCAATAATAAATTTAGTCTTGCCGCATTTATCTATATTTATAATCTGTCTACCTATCTTTTTTTCTATATATTAACTTCTACATAAGCTTATACTTAAAAAGTACATTGGAATAATGTAATCATTTTTTATATACACCTTGAAATTATAATCAACTTTCCTCACAAAATTCATATTTCTGCCATTTCTTCTTCTGTGTGTTGCGTTTTATTTCTCGTCAGAATATATTATCTCAAGCATTACATGCACCAAGTAATAAACTGGAAAGAGAAAGTTTAAGGGCTCCTCTGATAGCATTGTGAAAGGGGCAGCAAAATGGAGTTCCATGTTCATCCTTCTTTTTCTTTTTCTTTTTTTTTATTTGTTAGTGTTTTTGAAAAATACAATCTGCTGTTCATTTCAGATCAGGATTTGAGGCGGTAATTCTTATCACTCCTAGAGGTGCAAAGAAAAGTGGCCAGTAAACGAGATAAAAACATTCTACTAATCCAATTTACTAACTTGCTTTCTTCTTCAGATGAAAAAAAAAAAAGAAATTATTACTATCAATGTTTTCGATGTTCTATTTTCTTTCTTAGTGCTAAATCAAAAAAGTAAACTAAATTCCATCTGTATGTAAGCGCTTTATTAAAGTTACTTACTTGCATTTCACCTGTTCAGCAATCTTTTTCTTCATGCAGTTACGAAAACATCTTGAAGCACTCCCAAAATCAGTACATGGCTTGGTGATTTGATTTTTCATCTTCAGCTATTAAAATTAAAAAAAAACAGTAATAATAAAAGATGACAATCTGAATTATACGCGTAATTATATATTATATAAAATCTTTTATTTCTCTGTCAATCGAGCGTAGTGCAACAATGGAAAACAGTTGTTCCTGTTTCATTGTTGCGAGGAAGTCAACAAATGCAAAAGGCACAATTGTTGTGATTTCCAATAATCACAATGTTAGTGCAACACTGGACAACGGTTTTTCATTGTTCTATGTTGCGAGGAAGTCGACAGTTTCAAAACGAGTATTGTTGAACTTCAAAATTTTCTGTGAAAAAATTTCTACATTGAATCGTTAGCGACTAAAATCGAACCTGCAACAATTTCATCCGAAGTCTGATGTCCTATCCATTAGTCCACGTGAACTACATTCAAATTATCGTTTCTTATCACTCCGTTTGTGTGTGTGTGTGTGTATGTGTGTGTGTGTGGCGCAATGAGAGATAATCCAGAGAAAAAAGAAAATAACTCATTTATTTTCACCTACTAGATTAAATTTTAATTTTATATTTCAATCTTCCATTTTTTGGCTTATCTCTGTCACCAATGACACGCGCTATCAAGTAATGAGTTCTTTCAAAAAGGAATAAAATATCACTTTTTTCATTAACCGCTTGGAATCGATTCTTTTTGCATTATCTTATACTTACCAGGGAAAGACCGGGGGATGGCCTAGTATGAATAACAAATGAAAATACGGAGGATTGAATAAATTAAGATGGCACAAATTGAACTGAATGTGTAGCCGCTACCGGCCACAGCACGAGCGTCACGTGATCGAATAGAAGCGGACAGTCAGTCAATTCTTGTATTGTAATAGTGTGGTAAAGACTAATAGCCTTGAAGCTGATTTCCTATTGGAAATGCTACATAAATGGACTTTACGAAGGCGAAGTCTTCTATTCAGTCATCGTGAGAGACATTAGAGAACAAGTAACTAATTTTAGTCGTCGAAATGTTAGCCATATGATGTATAAGAACAGACATCTGGCTCCAAAAGATCCCCAATGTATATGGAAACTTTATCGTAATAGTTTGCAGCCAGCCCGCTCCTGAAGCAATGTGCTATGTGTGAAGGAAAACTTCCACAATTTGCTATGGCTATGAAGCTGGGAACATCAGACGGAATCATAGGCCGTATCTTTCGAGAAAAATCTGCAAATGAATTAGCGGCATAAAGTACGAGGTCACAGGCAGCCAGAGCGGCACAAGTCTGAACGATTCACAAACTCCCGAAACTACATGAACGTTGTCTTGCAGATGAAGAATTGAAATTTGTTGTGACCCTACATGAAGCGTGGTTTTACCTAACGATATTAACAAACTTCGAGCAATATATTACCTCTCCAAAGCATATAAAGAATACGTGTACATACCACAAATCTTCTTAAGTTCTCCTCTTTTACAAATTCTATTACTATTAATCTTCAACATTTCCGTATAAAAATAAA
>JAFIDM010010028.1:67402753-67423453 GCA_023159025.1 Thereuonema tuberculata | reverse complement strand
TATACAAAATAAAATATATGAACTGCGATGCATTCTATCTAGGAGAAAGTAAAAGGACTGTAAAGGAAAGAGCTTTGGAACATGGTTATTATATAAAAATAAATTAATAGATAAATCTGAATTTGCGGAGCATTGTGTACAAAAAAGCACTGCATAAATAATGAAGTTAAAATTCTGTGCTTCAAAAAAGACAATAAAATAAGGAAAATAATAGAAAGCTTATATATTAGAAATACCAAAAATTCCGCCAACCTGGGCCCGTTGTCTGGGAAGTCGAGCTCTGTCTGTCACAAGCCAGAACAAAGTGATAAGTGATAGAGGAGTAACACCTGTTTAAAAAACCTTGGTCCAGCTGGCCCGGGCTTATAGTACCGTGTAAGGGAATAACTCAAATCCCTATAAGAATAAGATTAAAACGAGATTTCGGATTTGGCTAATGACATTTAATGTTAATTCTCTTCTGAAAGTCGGGAAACTTAAAAATATTTCAAATTAATCTAGAGAACGTAAGATAAAAATTATTGCATTCCAAGAATCACGCTTCCCGGATGAAAGCCCTTTTGATTCTGAAAACTATAGGATATTCAAAGGAAAACTGGGTGAACGAGCCATGGCCCATTATCTGCACTTTGGGACGGGCTTTATAGTGGATAAATCAAAACTTGAATCAGTTGTGGCATTCAAGTCCTACTTAGGACGTCTTTCCACCTTAACGATAAAATCCGGGAACAAAATCTATTTTATGGTTAATGGTCATGCGCCAACTAACATTTTTAACAAGAAAGCACCTGACAAATCGGAACAATTTTGAAATCAAGTAGATAACGATTTACAATGAATTCCAAATCTTGCTAAAATCCTTATGGATGACTTTAATGCACAAATTGGCAAAGAGAAGAAATATCATTATTGGGTTGGGAAATGGTCTGGTCATAGATAAACAAATAAGAACGGCATGAGACTCATTGAATTGTATACAAACCATGATTTATTTTCAAGTCGACCTTTTTTCAAGAAAACTACTGCTAAAACTTAGACTTGGGTATCACCTAATTTCTTACTAGGTGAATATCAGCTGGATCATGCGCTGATCTTTCATACTTCAGAAATAATGAAACTCAAGGTCCTGAAAGGACTAGTTTTGGATTCTGATCGTTATCCAAGTAAGTTTTCCCTAGATGTGATTTATGTAAAACGGAACTTTATGAAGCGAGCGCCACTACGAAAAGTATGACATAGAATGTTAAAGGTAATGAAGACTTTACGAAAGAAATCGAAAACTAAATCCACAAAATTGACCAAAACTTCAAGTGGGACTTCTACACATAGCCGAAATCATAGCACCACTGACAAGAACAAGAAAACACTCCTTGGTGGACAGATATTGTGACAAGTTAATACAACTTAGACAGCAAACCTGACATAATTGTTCATGTAATAAAAATCTCGTTTCAATAACTTCAGCAGGATGAAAATTCCAATACTGCTCTTCATGAATACCGGCGGTTAAAACAGTTATGTAGAGGACTGATGTCGATAACTAACTTAAGAGGAATGGTTGAAAGATTTGAAAGAACAGGAACTATTGGTGTGCAACCAGGCCGAGGACGTAAACGTATCAAGCAGGAGCAAGTTGAAGAAGTTGCAACTGCCGCTCAGGATCAGGCGATAGCTAATAAGCAGGGTACTAGCAGTGCACATTTAATATCACGACAAACAGATATCCCGTTGTCGACGGTGCAGAAGATATTGCGTAACATCATGAAATTTTATCCGTATAAGATAACACCCATTCAAGAATTGCTCCCAGGGGACAGAAATACCCGATTAGAGTTTGCTTTGAGATTTTTGGCTCGATTGGAAGTGGATGACGAGTGGCCGTGGCGGATATTATGGAGCGATGAAGCTCACTTCCACGTACACGGTGATATCAACATACACAACTGCCGTATTTGGGCTGATACAAATCCACATGTTGGTCAAGAGATTCCTTTACATTCGCCGAAAGTCACAGTTTGGTGTGGGTTCACTTCTTTTTTTAGCATTGGCCCGTACTTTTATGAAGAAGTTGGTAGAAATGGACTAGTTACTTGTTCTGTCAATTCCGACAGGTATTCCGATATGCTCGAGAACTTTGTGATACCTCAACTGCAGAAAGGAAACTGTATCGATTCTACCATTTTCATGCAAGATGGTGCGCCACCGCACTTCGGACGTCGGGTGAAAGATGTCCTGCGTCAACATTTCACAGACGCTAGAGTAATTAATCGCGCATTTCCCATGAATTGGCCTCTGAGGTCCCCTGATCTGAATCCTTGCGATTTCTGATTGTGGGGTTACCTGAAAAGCATTGTATATCAAGGACATGTTCCTGACATTCCTATCTTAAAAGATCAAATAACGTTACATGTCAGACGAATAAATGCCGATATGCTGCGAACCACCGTCGAAAACCTCGTGTATCGCATGCAATTAGTGGAAGATCAGTCTGGTGGTCACCTTGAGCCAAATTTGAATGTTGCTATAATAAACGTTTCTCATTGGTATTTTGTGTATTGTTATTTACTGTTTCCATTGGCAGTTATGTATTCTTTTTTCACACATTATGCGCTTGCAGCGCCATATTTTCCCCTATCGGCATTGTTTGGAACTAATTTTTTTTCCTTGACAAATCGAAACCGTATACTTTAATGTGTATGGTGGCCAAATTTTGTTTTATTTCGTCCAGTATATAACACGCTACAGGGCTCCGAACACCTCCTGTTATTTCTTGATCACCCGGTAGTTACAAAATCAATTAGGAAATTGCGCAAAGTTAAGATGTAAAGTTACAATTATAAAGACGACTTTAAGCAACACAATTCACGAAACTATTACAGAACTTACAAACGGAAGTTAACTAAATTTTTCCCACCATCACTCCACTGATGAAAACGGAGAATTGGCGTATACTAACGATGCTAACTGTAAAATCCTCGCAGTATACTTTTCTAAATTACTTAACAGTGCAAACTAGTGCAAGAAAAGTTTCAGTTCAATTCCTGCAAAACGAATCAGTATTCAACCCCATCGACTGTCCAGGAAATTAAAGAAACCATTCAATCACTAAAAAACAATAGGGCCGCTGGGGAAGATCAAATAACTGCAGAGCTGAGGAAAAATGCAGGAGAAAATTTTATGATAAAGCTTCAGGAAATTTTGTTGGACATTTGTAAAACTGAAAAAATCCCCACGGATTGGAAGATGGCGATAATATATCCTATTCAGAAAAAGAGGAAGTAAAACTGATCCAAACAATTATCGAGGTGTTTCTCTTCTTCAGACCACATATAAAATTCTTTCAAATGTTCTATTAAAGCGGCCAAGCAATCAAGTGGACCACCAAATCGGGGAATACCAAGGTGGTTTCAGAGGAACCATCATGTGGGGAACAAATTCTGAATTTGAAAAACACTACACATTATTTTCGAAATACTGCTAACAAAATACGGCTAACAAATCATCACGTTTGTTTATTTCAAAAAAGCGTGTGACAGTATAGACCGCGACTCAGTACTTTATATTTTAACAGAATTGGACTTGACCAATGTTGTACTATAGCATTCAAAACTTGTGAATGAATGCGATTAAACAATCCCTATGATGTAAATGGCATAACATACCGTATGAAGCAGGACGGCATTGTTTAGGTTTGTTGCAAATAATGAAGCGTTGTCCTTTGTGTTTGAATTTTGATTTGCTAACTTCATTGATAAGAAATGGAAACGAAAAAGTCTTAGCCATGAAACTATCTAAAGTGTAATGATTATAGGAAAACTCAGGGAGT
Organism: Thereuonema tuberculata; assembly: GCA_023159025.1. NCBI lineage: Eukaryota > Metazoa > Arthropoda > Chilopoda > Scutigeromorpha > Scutigeridae > Thereuonema > Thereuonema tuberculata. Next base: position 67,419,627 of record JAFIDM010010028.1, on the reverse strand, counting down.
TTTTCTAAAGCAATTTGATTCAACAAGGATACATTGAATCACAGATTAAAGTTACAATTTCGTATTACGAGAAGCTAAAGGAATTAAATACGAAATTGAATGATATGATCATGCTTATATATATATTTCATCGTTGCCAAGGTTACCAGACAAAGGCAAGAAGAAATCTCTGATTCCGGGATTATCCATGAATGTTAATGACCATGTATTTGAATAAAAGGATTCATGGTTTAAATTTACAAGCGGGTACTAGCCAATCAGAAGCGATGTTGCCATTCACTGCCTAACGGCGTTTTACTGCTTCCGGCAGTTTTCAGAGAGTGTAAATACATGATGTCATTGGTGTTGTTGTGATGTTTATCCTGGTGTTCCACGTGCTCGCGGTGCACGTTATGTTATTGTTGGTAACGTCATCATTTCTTTTTCATTTAGAAAATGGAGGATTACGGACTGAATTCAATGTTTGCGTTGGGTGAAATTGACCTCTCGGCTTATTGCGAAATGGTCGAAGATAATATTAGACGAGAACGTGTACGTTTTTTGGCGGACGATCCGTACAGGAGAGGAAATTGGTGGTTTCATCACCAATTTTATTCTACAACGCTAACCAACTTTCGCTATCCTGTAACACAAATTTCACAGACAGACGCCATGACAGCAAGTAAGCTTAATTTCTGTTTTTTCAATATTTTCACAAATACAGTATTACGCAATAGGACGAATCGTCAGTATTCATTGGTATTCTGTTATTTAATCTATTCAAGCTGGCCCCTTTTAGCAAAAGATCTGTTTTTATGTCTTTGCTTTTGATTTTCATCCGGAAGTTACATCATGTGACCTTCACTTCCGGTTCCGCTTCTTGAAAATAGTTCCACTTCAGCCATCTTTCCTTCCGAGAAAAAAAAAATAACACCGCGGTACGCGCTTGTAAATTTTAACCGGATTCATATTCAGTACCTAAAGCAGCTCTAGGAAGATTGCGGCGAAAAGAACTGTAAGTTGACTTTTCCTTTATTTTTCCTACACACATTCATTGACGTACAGATGAAATAGTAATAGTGGCCAATTACACTGAAGATAAAAAAAGGATATAAGATAAGACACGGATATAAGTAAAGACAAAGATACAACTAAATACAAGAGAACTTTATTATTCAAAGATTAAGAATTTAGTGTTAGGAACACAAATTCGATACAAGATTTACATGCATAACAAAAGACATTTTCATACAGGGTGAAAACCATTTTATAGCTAATTTCAACTAAATGTTAAGGAACTCTTTTAAGAAAGTCACATATTTAGTGAAGAGCAGAAACTGTTATGCTGATTAAGAATTGAATGCATTAAGTCATTGAAAATTGTAGAAGATATCCTGATATTCTAGTATTGATACATTAATTGCTTAAGGAATTAAACCATATGTTTAACTGTTTATTTTAGTCTGTAAATCATTCAGAGTCAACTTTACATCCAATAAGAGTTAAGTTATCGAGTTAAAGTAAAAGGTATAACAACCTTATAGAGTCTACATATACACATTAATCTAAGTTATGTACTCTCACTCGAACAACCAAAGAACAAGAAATATTATCAAAGACTCTCACTGAAAGAAAGGCGAAAGTAAAGTTTATGGGTGGATGTAATCATGAGTTTGTAATAAACACAGGTAAACGTCAAGGTGATGGGATATCACCATTGCTTTTCAGTTGCGCTCTTGGAAAAGTTGTCAGAGAATGGAGATTGACAGGTGCACCGGCTCACCGACTAGGGCCAAAGATTAAGAGTATTGAGATTGACTGTCTAGCGTTTGCTGATGACATGGCACTAATTTCCAAATTCATCCCTGATGCACAGAAGTAGATTATTATGCTAGAAGTGCAAGCAGCAAAAATAGAGCTTCAAATTTCTTATGAAAAAAACCAAATTTATGACTAATATCAAAAACTCTTCACGTGAACTGGACATTAACATTAATTGCAAGAGTAAAGGAATTTACATACTTAGATGAATGGATCACAGAAAATTGCAACAAAAATAAATCTGTAACATCAAGAATTCAGAAAATGGAAGTTGCTTTTCAACACACTAAGGATGTTCATAACAAACAATGCTTGTACTGGAACAGTAAAATGCGCCATTACTTAAGTGATTAAACCTGAAGCTCTCTATGCATCAGAAACGTTCAATCTTAAATATAAGACATTAAAAGAACAATTAGAGATTAAGGAAATGAAAATTATGAGAAAAATTCTAGGGCCCAGAATTAAAAATGGAATTCATTACCCCCAACCCAACTCTTAAATTTATAAACACATTTCTAAATTTACTGACATAATAAGAATGCGATGAATTCAATTTTTCGTCATTGGAAAGAATGAATCATTCCAGACGAAAAGTGCATCCACGATAAGTGTATCCATAAATTTTTACAAAAGAAAAATACAAGACCAAAGTGGTATAAACAATTAGAAAAGGACGCCATTGAGTTAGGATCTCCAAATTTGCAGGATAGAAATGTGGTTTTGCATACTGTCCACACAAAGGAATTTAAGAAAGATGTGAAGAAACCAATACGACGGGCATGGTCGGAGGAGCAGAAATTACATAAGTCCATCCAAATGAAGAACTATTGGGCAAGGAGAAAAATATATTGATTCCGCGTGGTCCTAAGTGACCCATTCGCGAAGAAGAAAAAGAAATGCCAAAGTCAAAATATTAACAGGAATGAAGGAATAGGAGTAAATAAATTTATAGTTGAGATGGCTAAGAAATTAATAAATTTATTATCAAGTTGTAATATTACAGTGAAATTTGAAAAATTAAGCATGTTAACATAATTATCTATTTTGTTTTCGTAGCGTTTGTTATTATTATTTGTAAGCTTGAGAAAGAAGAGAAATTTTATCTCTTTGAAATTTGCTTAGTTAAGAAATGTATTGTCTTTTTACATTTATTTTTATGTGGAAATGTTGAAGATTAATAGTAACAGATAAAGAATACTCTGATTTTGTCCGAGAGTGCAACGAAAAGTTTTCATGATGTGGCTGGTTACTGTTCACTTGGCAAGTTAACGTGGCTATAATGTTCCTGGAAAAGTGAAGATAAATGCAGCCTATTTCGAAAAATATATGATAAATCACAGATACGACGAAGACATCCTTTGGCGCAGCTTAGCCGCAGCTGCTTTTGCGCCATAAAACACCAACCAACCATCCAACCAACGAAGACATCCCAAGACTATGGAAACGACTTGGGAATTAAACATCAAAGGCTTTTTACAAACAAAAAGCACATGACATTGGAATAAACATATCCTTCAGCTCGGTTCCTCTTAAGTTCCTGGACGCCTGACCAATACATTACTGTGCCTTTGGATTATTGAAACGTAGCATTGCAGACCATCCACAGTGGAATATCTTTGGAGAGTCTGTGTACAGGCCTAATACCTAGATCAATGAATACCTCAAGAGTAGTTAAGCCGCAGCCTTTTACAGTAGAAAAGATGTCGAGCTATTGTTTGGGACAAGGGATGCCACGTTGAACATAACAGATGGTAGAAGAAACACTTGTACTAGCAAGCATTTCGATTTGTGCTATCTTAAGTGAATCAACCATAATCATTGCTTGAATATTAATGCAATATTTCAATTATTATTGCATAATAATTGAAACCTAATTCTACTTCACGTCAAAAAAACGTAATCGCACACAGTTGGTTTTCAAACCCGGCACCCAAAAAATTTAATTTACAGCAAAAAGCGATGCTTCGTGATTTTTAAAAGCCACTCGACAGACTGCAATTGTTTGGGACAAGGGATGCCACGTTGAACATAACAGATGGTAGAAGAAACACTTGTACTAGCAAGCATTTCGATTTGTGCTATCTTAAGTGAATCAACCATAATCATTGCTTGAATATTAATGCAATATTTCAATTATTATTGCATAATAATTGAAACCTAATTCTACTTCACGTCAAAAAAACGTAATCGCACACAGTTGGTTTTCAAACCCGGCACCCAAAAAATTTAATTTACAGCAAAAAGCGATGCTTCGTGATTTTTAAAAGCCACTCGACAGACTGCAATTACTTCACGTTTTTATTAACAGGTTTGCTCCTAAGAGCCTAACATCCATTCATCATCTGCCAAAAGCCCACGGAGCAATGGCGAGTAAATTTCTTGAGCCTTGATAATAAATATAAAATTTTTGAATTAAACATCAAAAACTCCTGAAAATTGTCGTAACTAATAAAAACAATTACAAAGAGAAATTCAACAAATAATCATTACCTAAAAATTCTAGAAATATAAAACTCAAATATGTATAAAGTATCATTGAAAATTGATCTCACATATTTCACCACATTCTTTATCAGAACTAAGGTAGGTTATGGATTTTGTGGAAGCATCTCCATGCTTCAACTTTGAGTCTGTGCAACAACCCAAGATTTGGTTTCCGAATTTCCAGAAATTTGATATGATTTATAAAAAGCTACAAGTTCTAAGCATCATTTAACATTAATTGCCAAACCCTTGGATTCAACACTAGATATGAATGAGAAATTCTTCTCGGGAGATCAACCAGGTGAAAGCGTTGTAGTACTCCTAGCTTTCGGACGTGATTGCAAGTCAATTTTCAGGGATATGAATGGAGATGTCGGGGCCAGAACTTCATTAAAAAAAAGTGGCTGTCAGAGTTCTCTGTGCAGTCCGTCAGTCGGAGTGGATTCCCGCCAAGCCAGTGGCGCGATTTCCCCTCTAACTGAAGCTTCGTGTGTGGTCCGCCACGCAGTTCGATGGCGGAAATCTAGGTATCACTAAGAAAAATTTCATTGTCCCTATTGAGATTGTTTCTATTATCTCTGACAGCAACGGCTTCAATATTAATCTATCTAATAATGAGTGTGGTCGAGCGGTCTCAGGCGTCGGTCTGTCGTGAGATCAATGTGCCAGCGCCCGGGTTCAAATCCCGGTAGCGAGCATGGATGTTTCAAAAATTTCCTTTCCTGTGTTGTAGCCTCTTCTTCACTTTCTCTTCGGTCTGACGTCATTCCTTAATGGCGTCCTGGGGAAGGCCACGGGAAACCACCCCAGTATCTTTCCCTTGTAATTCTAGGGAGTCTGCTAGGGGTTCGCCGTCTTGGGAACACTAGCGCTCCCTGGAGCACGGATGCTTCGGCAACGAAGCTCGCACTTCGGTGCGAACCGACCACACACAATAATGAGTACGGTAGCTTTAGCAAGACTGGTGGTATTGGAGAAATCGGGTTGATGTTTTTTTATCAATGCAGTGTTCTGCCAACCCGGATTTCTTTTGGCCTAACCGCATGTAGTCATTATGTTCTTTACATCAAATTTCAATAGTGCGGCCTATTTGACCGAACACTGCGAGTCAATGCCTTGGCGGAAACCCTCTCCGACTGATGGAGCGCACACTGAGCTCTGATAGCTGCTTTTTAAAAAGATTCTGGCCCCGACATCTCCATTCATTTCCCTGAAGATGGACATGGATTCTACGTCCGAAAGCTCGCAGTAGTACACCGCCCTCTCCTGGTTGTTTTTTATTTGTCGACGCTCGGAAAGCATCAGGAAAAGTTAATCCAGCTAATCCAGCTATGTAATAGTTAATCCAGCTATGTAATAGTTAATCCAGCTAATGAAGTAGAGAATTTTATTTTGGAATTTAATTTTTAACAATAGAAACACCTATCCCTTATTTTCATGGACATTTTAAAAAAACGCAGTTTTTAAATTCATAAAACTGTTGTATTTAGTGCTTATCATCATGATGAACGTTGATGTAATCATTAGACAGATTTTTTTTTAAAAGAAGATAGAAATTTTGCATTATGTATTCTTTCATGTATTTCAGTGTATGAAGATTGTCACGACTACTTCCTGTTCTGGAGCAGATAAAAAAATAATACACAAAACTGACTAAAGTAAAATATGATGATTCCAAAATAGAGACTATGAATAAAAAATAAGTCAATTGCAAAAGATTAAATACGAAATTTAAGATTGATATCTATCTAAAATTTTTATTAAAGTGGGGAATAAAAACAACTGGATATGCTGGGCCCTGAGTAAATATCTAGATGGGAATAAACTTAAAATAAATAAAATGATAGAATAATATTTTTATCTAATAAAACAAACACAATAAAGGTGAAAGTTTAAACAAACTCATATTAACTTTTGAGTAATAAACAATTTATAGACAGACAATAAAAAAAAAGCAAAATTTAAGAGAAAGTCTAGTGTAAATCGTCTCTTCATTGTATTTTAAAGATTTATAGAATAGGTAAATATGACGGAACTCTTTTGCTTCTTCAAATGATGGAAGAAGTCGAATAGAAGTAGCTACAGTCGGTTGTATAAATCGTCAAAGTATTTTTAGTTTTGGGTTTAAAATCCAGAAGAATCACTGATGTAGAACTCACTAAACACTTCGTCATAGAGTTTTCCTCACTACTTTGATGCACACAATTGCTGGCATGCCACGTGTTATCCGAGCATGATTTTGTGATGAATAAAAGCGAAAGTTTGCTCAATATCCTTTTCGAACATACAGAATTGACTATGGAAAAGTTGCCTCGTCTTTGTTCATCAGGAATGGTTTCCATCTTCGACTACAGCCGTCACCACACGCTTTCAGATGTTGGTTTCGAAACTTGTAGATCATAAAAAAGTTCCCACTTTTCTTTGTTTTTTTTCTTTGGTATTATTAATTTTGCACAAAGAAGCATTAATCGTCACATTTGCTTAACTCATTGGAATAGATAAATTTTTTGTATCTGCTGTACTCCAAATATACCACCACTCTCTTCCTACTTTCATCTCCGTCTTCCACATCCTTCTTATTAATTGAATCGCAAATGTGAAAAAGGTACTAAGTCAGCTTTTTGTACATTTTGACTTAGGACTGAAAATGGGTTCAATTTTGTTCACCCCTGCAAAATTTAAATGGGCACTATATCAGAGTTTCACAGTAGTCTCAGGAGGTCAAAAAATTGAATACTGCTTTACATTTTTTCATTATTTTTGAAAAGTGTTACATTGCCGTATTATACTATACATAACATATATATATATATATAAAACTTATATTATTAAGGTTTGTACTAAAATAAATTGTAATAAAACATTTTATTTTAACTGCAAAATGTGAAAAAGGTACCTAAGTCATCCGTAATCTTGAAAAAGGTACTATGTCGAAATTTTTAATTATGTCTTTATACATTTGCATACTGACCTAAAAATAAACAGATGATAGGCATGGGTCGGCTTCACAGTCGTTTCACACCACACCACTGGATTTTTAATTGCTGGCTCTTGTTTTGTGTTTTCTCAGCTTGGTATTTTTATTACTTAGTATCTTTTTCACATTTGCGATTCAATTACTAAAAATATGTCCGATTAGACGTGCTGATGTCGTAGATACTTACAAAACAACCAATCATGATAAAGGCTACAGAGAGAGACTTTCAAAAAGGCGAAAGTCGAAAGTAAAAGACAGCTTTATTGCCGTGTGAAAACGACTATAAAATTTTCACAAGAACATGAAGATAGGAACATAAAAATATAAGAGAAGCAATAAATTATAGAAAAAGTGAAAAACAAAAATGACAAGAACAGACGAAAAGAAAAATAAGCATGATGAATGACTTTCATTAAAAATAACTGATAGTTGCGAAATAAATATCAAAATAAGAAAACGCAAATGAAATAAAAGAAAAACAATAACAAAATAAATCGTGACAAGATACATATGAGAATTTATGATAAACTTACCACTCTATATCGTAATGAGAATACCCAATCTCCAGTTTCAGGCAGCAACTTGTAGTATATCATCATTAAATCCATCGGAATCTCTTCCTTGTTGTGCAGGTGAATCTAGATATCAAAGAGTTTTGTACATTTAGTAACAATTCAGAAACTTCAAATCCTTAGTCAATTAAAATTGTTTTATGTAGACAATTTACTATTCATTATTTATAAACTTACAATGAGTTTTTGCTTGAATGTAGTAGTTACGTTGTTTTTTGTATATGTGGACACTCTTCCAAGAGAAACATTCAAGTATAGAAATGTGGCCACTCCAAAGTACTTCAGTGACTCACCTAATATTATGAAGTAATAAAGAAATAAATATCGTATGATAAAGAATTAAGTATCCACGAAACAGTCAATTAATTTACAAACTCCTTTTTATATGAACAATTGAATATAATAAAAAGTGTTGAGTATGTGTTTTATAGAATTTATCTTATTTTACTTTGCTAAAGGTAATTTTCTCACCTTATAGCAGTAGCATCATTTAAGAATAGTTTTTAATAAATTATTAAATTTAAAATTTTATCAATTACTTATATCAAATCATGAGTTTTTAGAAACACACGGTATTTTATAGGTTTGTTAAGATTCGTAAAATTATCAAGGGAAAAAAAAGGGTTTGAACTGTAACTACACATCCTTGGAAGCTGAAATTTAAGAGCTACTATTAGTTTATAAAAGGTGAATCCCAATTGATTCTGTTATATATCCTATCAAAAACTAAGAAGCAAAGGTTAACAATCTGTCACGTGAGAAAGGAAAAGCTGTCGTCTTTCAGAGAATCTGAAATCAAACTCGTTACTTAATTAATTTCTAAATAATATAAAAATTTAATGGATCTATACAATGATTTTGATTGGTTAATTAATAGTCATAATTGCTTTTTAATAATTGGATCATTCGAATTAAGTCAAAAAAGAAAAGATCAAAACAAATATCTAAGGACTAAAATTGTATTTAAAAGTTTAACGGATAAAGTTAAACAATTTGATCAATAAGAATACCGAGCGTTGATTCACGTTTATTCTGTCCATTTCAAGGGAGCACGCTATTTCGTACGTACAAGTGACGCAGCATTGTTGCGTTCGAATAAAAGATAATAATCCTGTAGTTGATTATCAGGTAGCTGGAATTAATGTGTATTCTAAATATGCCGCCAAAAATCCCAAATTGGTTGGATGGGTATGTAGCTGCCATTTCTGATGCTAAATATGCCGCTTCAAAAATTGTGGATACGTGGAAACACCGAAATTTTCATGTTTGTAAGTCCACCGTCGACTGGGTAATAGCAGAATGTCATATGAAGCCCATCAGCGAAGAGTGAAAACAATATTCATGACCGACAGGAACATTATTATGACAGTGAAATCTCTGATTGTTGATGAGTATCCTAGCACCCAAAGGGCAGTTTTCCTGGCTGTAGGAGTTTCTCAGTCAATGGTCTCACAGATAATTACGCGTGATTTGCAATTAAAAAGCATCATATAGCATGCGTTCATCTCCTACTTCCTCGACACGTTGCTGAAAGGAAGATCAACAGCCGAATGCTTTACGAGCACCACTCATGGGGCGAAAAATAGAAGTACGTCACTACTTTGGACAAGGCCTTAGTGAACGGATTTACATTAGTGAAACCAAGAAGCCAAGGGCAATATTTTATCGCCCTTTTGATGCTAAAGGTCGATCTAAGTGGTACCGCGAATACAAAGAAAACTTTTTGAGAGGATTCATGATTGTTGCGAGTTATAGCTACAAAGGAAAGTTGCCGCTGAGGATTATTGTTGCCTTTACCGAGAGAATGTCCTGGAACCTTTGTATCGTTACGATATTCCGCATTGTAGTGCAGTGACAAAAGGGAAGTGTGGATTCATCAGGACAAGGCGTCGACTCAAAAAAGCTAGAGGAACCCAGCTGTACGTGGCCAATATGGCGACTGAAACTGGAATAAGAGAAATTCCATGCAGTATGATTCCTGTGAAATCCCCCGATGCATCTCCAATAGAATTTTGAGGGTTCGGATTACTTAAACGGGCTCTGGGAATACGACGATGGAAAACAGTAGAAGGGCTTTGGAAAGCTTTCAAAGGAGAGCCGAACAAGATACCCATCGTCTACCTCCAACGCAGCCTTCTTCAATGGAAACTGCGATGCAGAGCAATTGTCATAAAGCAGCAGCACCCTATTGAACACAACACACAAGGGGGAGGAAAGGGTTCTGCTAAGTCTATGACGTGACGCAAATCGACCGAATAAAGGTGAAGTAACCCTCCATAATAAGATTACAAAAATCAAAATTTTTTACAATTTGATCTATTGACTTGATATAAATTCACCAAATTAACTTTACATCATTCTCTTTAAACTATTTTTATTTCACAGTAAAAAAAATTCTAATTAGAGATGAGAGTGTATTGCTAAATTTCTTCTGCAGTTTTTTATGTTCTCTGAAAGTTATATGTTCCATTTCATGAGTCGACTGTGTCTTATAATCATGAAATTTAATAAAGAGAGAATAAAATTAAAAAATAATAATAATTATGAATATTTGTTTAATAATTAAATGTTTAATAATTAAAATTTCTCAATTATTTTTCAATTTCACTCTCACTATAAAATGGTGGATATTTAGAAAAAAAAGAAAAGAGAATGATAATAGTAAGAATTTTTATATGAACTTTAAAAAATTAAATCTAGATCCAGTATTTCTTAGTAGTGCTAAAACACCCTTATTTCATTGATTACTGTGTGATAAAAGTGAAATTTCTTTTTCTCAAATAATAATGAATTTTTGCAGCAATAGCTTTGAAACATTAATAGTGAAATGTGATATATGAATGATGAAATCCATGACCATTGTTTCAACAGTAGTGCAGTGAATGCACGAGGATGGTGCTCGTCTTTTGTTGAAATGAGATTTTTTTTAATGGAAGCTGTTAGGTTATATTGGAATAGGAAAGCAGTAGTGATTGCATCCAGCTTTAATCGTTTTAATGAAGATAATTTAAATAGAAATCACTTAAGTCCTCATCTCTCAGTCATTATTCTTCCTTTCATTCAATCCTGCGCCAACTCTTACGTACCTAATTGATAGTTCAGTGCCTATCAGCAAGAATAGGCAGAAAACTCACGCAAACAAGATCAGTAAATACACTGACCGAGAAGACGAGCTCCAGAAACAGTGGAAGCAGTGGCACGTTGCAGAATTAGCAACTGGACACTGATGAAATGTTGGTTTTAAATATGTAATATTATATTATTTATCTGGGTTTTTAGGCCATCGAGGAGATATTAAAATTCGGTGTTTTATTGTATTTTATTATAAAATATTGTTTTTAAGGATTGAAATTGATTTAGAAAATAATTTGTGAAAGAGAAGAAACTATGAGAAATGAATCTGTTTCTACTGTGTTGAGTTATCACGTGGTTTTAATCTTGTGTTTCGTTTTTCTCTTGGGAAAAGTATAAGTCAATGGAATACATGATGGGGGAAGTTTCGGGTCATGTGATGGGTTTATAGAGCAACCAGTGGCTAATTGAAAATCGAAACTTTTTGCTTTTGGCGCGAAAAGGCGAAAAGGAGGTTCGAAGAGAATGAGTAAAAAGAGTTGATGAAAAGAGAGCATCGAGCTCGGACGTTTAGTCCGGCCGCGTCCCACCCGGGTGGTGGCCGGGTCAGATACGGAAAGGCTACAGTCATTGGAAGCTGATCCAAATCTTCTACATGGGCATCGGAAAAAGGCTGGGACTCCCTCAACTGTTCGAGACAAGATCTGGAAGCCATGTCGGTGAATAGGATGCGGGCAACAAAAGAAATGATCAGGCCGAAGGACGATGGGGACCAAAGTGGGGACGAAACGACATCGTTTTGTGAGTAAAATTTTAAGTATTATAGAAGACCGTCTAGGCGAATTCAAACTGAAGACTCCCACAGTTCCAGTGATGGCGGAACGAAAAGAAATGAAAAACATTACAGATGATGCCAACGTTCTAGTTCCAATGCCTACATTTATTAAATGGATTCCTAAAGGCTTATGAGTTCAATTGACTGAACCTAGTCCTTTCCGTGTTTAAAAAAAAACAATAACAAAGATAGCAGGGTGCCATTGCGAACAGTTGCATTGAACAGTATTTAATGATAAACAATATTGTATGTAGGTGGCAGTAACCCTTGTGTTTTGGTCCAAACGTACATTTGGGCATAAATATGAATGAAAAGATAATTTTAGTGTTTTAACATCTCAAGTGCAGTGCGGTCTTAATTTTTTCAAAGATTAATAGAGTCGAAACACAACGACATGGACGTTGTAGGTATTTGCAAAAATGTGTGTATAGTGCAGGGACAAAGTTCACACCTGAAACACTAAAAGAAAAGCATTTCAGAAGAACAAACTCATACAGGTGAAAAGCCAAAATAAATCAGTATTTGGAAGAGAAATGTCAAAGTCGCCGACTCCTTCCTAATTAAAAATCTTAAGTATTTTAGGGAGTTTATATAGGTGAAAAGCCAAAACTTAGGAATATTAAGATTACATCAGAGTCTTATCTGAAACATTAAAGACGTCATTTTTTAATACATTTGTGTGTCACGATTAATATATACTGTACTAGGACAGAAATATGTCACAGTAATATTGTGAAAATTAATACTATTTGTCATATTTAAAATTAAGATATAGATCAACTATTTAAGTATTGCACTACATTATTCTTCTAGCTATCATAATTTTTTGGTGTTACTAAGGGGATTAATTTCTGATCAAAGGCGCACCTTATCTTATATTACCTTACCTTACTTTATATATATATAATTAATTACTTATCATAATTATTATATTAACCTTTATTGTTAAACTTAACCAGTGGTGTATCGATGAAAAGGAGTAAATGTATAAAAATTTAATTTGGTTTAAAATGCAAGTTTTTTGATTATTGAATCTTCATTTCATCTGTTTGTTTATATTCGCAAGGGGGTGTAGTAATTAAGATAATAAGGGTTATAAAAAGCAGAGTTGTTTTTTCGGCTATTTGTTAGGAGAAATTTTGGCGTGAAAAAATATGGGCCCAGCGGATCGCCATCGTTCTCTCATTTAATTAATTTGTCCGTTTGCAGTTGCCATTATTATTAATCTTTGTACTGTTCCCTGATGGCAACAAAACCCCAGGTGACAGCAGGACCGAGTACACGTTGTACCTATCGTTCTGCCTTCCATTGGTCTTGTGCCTGGGACACTGCACTACAGCCTCAGCACACTAGGACTTCACAAACACTTACGCAGAACTCCAGAAGGCTATTCTACTGAACGGAACACGCATATTTAGGAAATTCATGATTACAACTACACATCTCTAACAACCCTAACACCTTTGCATACTTTCTTACACTTGGCAACATGTGCTTTGGTCTTTAATCCGCCTTGCTATTTTAGTTGGGAAATTCCAAGTATAGGCAATATATAATAAAGTCATTTTTGTTATTATTGCCGTGTGAGTGTGTAAAGTATCAATATAGATGCATTTTTTTTTAGTATTATGCGAAAAAGTCTTTTACTTCATTGAGTATCCGATTTCAATCTCTATCCTACTAAGTGGCAACCCTAAGTGTAGCGACATTTCGAATGTTGCCACACCAAACTCCATCTTATTTTTAAAATTATTTCGTTTCCTTGTATAAAATTACAGTTATGTTTCAATCCAATATTATAAAACCAGATATTTTTAAAATTTTTTTTTGAATTATTGGCTATTAACTTTTTCAGAGCATATGACATATTTTATAAGAAAATTAAAAATTTCCACAATTAACAACAAAATTATATTTAAAAAGATTTCAGAACAGCTAAATATCATTCAAAAATAAATTTCCAATCCCAAATATACTGATTGCCAAAAATTAGGTACCTAGATGATTGGTATGAATATTAAATTTTAATTTTGACTTTTAGTAAAATTTAATTAGTTGGAGTGAAAAGGAAAAATTAATTTATTTTTAATTGTGTGCTTGAAAAGAAATTTAAGTGATAAGATATTTTTTTTTATTAATGAAATAAGTATTAGTTAATGACATCATTATGTAAATGAGATGATGACGTAGTCTCAAGTGAGAGAAGTCAGTCAGGTGTCTGTTAGTGAGAAGAAAACTAGATTTAAACCAGGAAGGTTGAATGGAAAAACCGTCCTTAACGGGTTTTAAATTATGGTTACCCGTTGGAGTGGAAATTACTCTGGAATTACTATGGAACGACTGATACAGAAATAGAACTATGAGTAAGTTTTCTACTTGAAGATTATTCTAATATTTTGAGCAAGCTTTATCAAAGCTGAAAGTAAAATTAATCGATTGAATCGAGGAGATTCAGAGAACTATTATTGTAACGCTAATAATTAAGAGTATTAGCTTTGGAAGATTTCATTCTGAAAGAAGGTGAAGCCAAATAGAAGAGACTGAGAAAACTTGCATTATTTAATTCCAGTTGCAGCGATAAATTCTGAGTTAGAATAAATCGAAATTAAGTATAACTATTGACATTTTGAATCGAGTAATTATAAGGAATAATTAAATGCGAATCGATTCTGATAATTGAATTGGACCATTCAATTCCTGACAGTAAGCGGAGAACTTTCCACATTCACAGTTGACGATTCCAATACGAATTGCGGCAATGAAGAAAATATATTATTCATTAAGGAGGAATTAATATTACTGGAAGAACTATTATTTGAAACTGAATTAAGGAAAGGAGAAGTAACATTAATCATTAAGGAAGAATTAACGATTGCCGAAAGACGAATAAGTTCAAGTGAGAATATATAAACTAACTGAAGAAAGTTAATAAAACCTGAAACCATTCAGACGAATTATTCTTGGAAAGTAGGATGAACATTTAATAATTAAAGAAGTAGTGAGGATACTAAAACCTAGAGCAGGTTAACGTTAAAAGAAGAGTGAGGTGTCGTTTGAGAAGACAACCATTCAAGGTGACCAAATCGGAAGAAGAGGAAATAGAAGTTAATGTGCAAAGAAGACATCTTTAAACAAAGTACAAGTGTTAAGTGAATTTAGTGAAAAATATAGTGCCTTATATTTCATAAAGTGAAATAGTATTAATAGTGAAAACTTCAAGAGTTTGAAGTAGTGTAATTTAAATAGTGCGTTTGTGTTATGGAAGAAAGCTGATCTTTTAGAGCAGAAAGGATTAAAAGACGTCAATACGTGAGTACATTATTATTTATTATTAGAAATAGGATATAGGAAGATATCTAACTAAAGAAGAGTGCTAATAATAATTTAGAATATCAAGTGATATAGCATACAGTTGCATACATTAAAATGATTAAGGAGAGATACGGAAAGCTATTTTGATTGAGGAAATATTAGAAAGTTAGTAGTATTCACATAGGTGAAAAACCTAACAAGGATAAACAGATTGAGAATTAATAATATACAATTACATACAAGTGATATAAAAGGATTAGATCGTTAGAAAATAACACTAGAGTAATATTCACATTAGGGAGAAACCATTTAATAATTAAAATAAGTTTATTTTGGAAAAGGTTAAATATATACTTGTTAAACCAAATGTATATGAATTGATATTATTGCATAGTATTGAGTATGGTTTATTAGGAATAGAAATAATTCCTTTATATGAAAGAGTTTGATTCTATTGTAACTTATAGAAAGAATTGATTGCTAGTAATAATTCAATATTGAAATTTATATTATTGAAGTAAAAAATTATTTGTTTAGTTGATGTTAAAGGTAATAAGATTACAACTCTGTAAAGATGTATTGAATATAATTCAATTAAATGATTTATTCATGCGTGCTGGTATACTTAGTTATTATCGCAACTCTCTGCTAAAGACAGTAGAAATTTCTGATAAAAGTACCCATATTTTGAAAAATATCGGCTACAATGATGACTGACAAAGTCTGTTTTAGATGCTATTGTCCGCTGAGAACTACCACGCTGAGACGGCTATGAGCATGTGAAGGGCAATCTATGACTACTGTTTTTGCTTTGTTTGCTTTTGGAATGCAGTTCTCGTAGTCTCCAGTATGCCTCAAGAAGGCATTCGACGCAGTTTTGAACAAATGACAGAATTTGAAAGATATGACACGTTGGACTGCTGAAGGAATGTTAGTAGTTACCTTTTCTGGAAGTGTTTCATCGTATTTTCGAACCCTCATAGCTTCGGCCTGGATAATACTAGAGAGCTCAAATTTTCAGGATAAGATGCAGTTAGCAGACTAATGAAATACGCTAAATTTCATTTATTTAGCTTTTATACTTTGGATTTTATTAATACCTAAAATACGTCGATTCCGTCACTGATTCACTGACTGACTGACTGATTGACTGATTCATGATCATCAAAACCTCTAGGGTACTTCCTGAAGTCCTAGAAAGCTGAAATTTGGTATGCAGGCTAGGATTACCACACAAACAACAAAAAAATTAAGAAATCCGTAATTTCACCCTCCAACCCCTCATAAAGGGGTGGGGGGTCTGGTTATGTATTATCGAACACTCATAGCTTCGGCCTGGATAATACTAGAAAGCTCAAATTTTCAGAATAAGATGCAGTTACCATAGTAATGAAATACGCTAAGTTTCATTTATCTAGCTTTTATACTTTGGATTTTATTAAGATCTGAAATACGTCGTACCCTCAAGGCTTCGACCTAAATAATATTAGAGAGCTCAAATTTTGAGGATAAGATGCAGTTAGCCGACTAATGAATTACGCTACGTTTCATTTATCTAGCTTTTATACTTTGGATTTTAATTAATATCTAAAATATACGTCGATTTCGTCCATGATTCACTGACTGACTGACTGACTCATGATCATCAAAACCTCTAGGATACTTCCTGAAGTCCTAGAAAGCTGAAATTTGGTATGCAGGCTAGGTTTAGCACACAATCAACAAAAAAATTAAGAAATCTGTAACTTTCACCCTCCAATCCCTCGTAAAGGGGGTTCCGGTTCTTTATTATATAACAATTTCTGATAAGTATATCCCA
>JAFIDM010010028.1:67367461-67383534 GCA_023159025.1 Thereuonema tuberculata | reverse complement strand
TGAGTCTTGGCAACTTATTTTACATGAAATGTTTTGGGTGGGATTTATATTTGTGAAATTTCATCACGTTGTAACCATATCATTCTTGTAGTATAACTTACTTGTCTTAATTCCGCACCTATTTCTCTTCATAACTTCTCTATTAAATCTTTACTGTGATCATTATTTGCTCCTTCAAAGTATAATTATAAATTGCCGGCCGGCTATCTAGTAATACAAGAAACTTTTCTGCGTCGATCTCGAGTTTTGTTTACATCCGGAAGCCAGACTATCGCACAGGCGCATTGTTGATACTGCTTGATAACAAGTTCCGCACATGCGTAACTCCAAATGTTTGCTGGACGAACAATGGTCGATGTTTGTCCAACAAACACGACCAAACGTGTTTCTTCAATAAGCAAAATGTTTGTTCAACGAGCAAACATGCTTTTTCACCAAACAACATGTTTGTTCAACAAGCAAAATGTTTTCAAAGATTTTGTTTGTTTGGCGTCGATTATATTCAAAAGCATTGAAAAATCATGCCAAAACAAATATTTTTAATGAAATCAAAATTAACGTGCTTACAATGTTAAAACTTCAAAGAAATTTTCTGTAGTTTTTATAGAAAATACACGATAACTAAACAAAAAACGTGTTTTTTATATAGTTTTTCTTTGAAGCAAATGTTTTTTAAAATAAAGGAGGCCGATTCACACATGATTAAAAATTACAATTAAAATTTAACGAGCAGACGTTTCGATTTGAAGGTGTACAAATCATTTTCAATGCTAACGTACAAAATGTGGAGTCTTGCTTTTAAAGAAAATTAAATCAATAAGTTCGTGACATGGGCTGCTGTAGGATGGCATCAATCGGATTCATCAATTATTAACGAATGAGATTGTCGGTGAACATACCCTCTGGTGTAGGTTTTTTAGTGTTTTGTTTGCTCATATTAATTATAAAAAGAAATAAAGGATATTTATATTTAGATAAATAGCAATATGCAATCATATAATTATAATTTACTTTATTTAAAAAAAATAAGGAATTAAGCAAGCCGAAGATCGAGCCAAATCGAATTGAAACAAAAGCATAACGCTAATTTGATTTCAATTGTTAGTGCACATGAGATAACATGCGTTACCATGAGACCATGTTTTTTCAGTTGTTGAAGAGAATTCTAAGACAGTTGAACGATGTAGAACGAATCAGAAACATGGAGAATTAGCTGCGGAATTTTCGTGCGCCAGATTTATAAAAGGAAAAAAGGATCGATACATAATATTGGAAGCTGGGTTCAAATTCAAGTAGACGATAACGGAACAAAGGATAAGTTTAGCTTTGATAAAATATGATCAAAGCGTTGTGCTACTGAAAGAATTGATATCGAAGCTTGATATCGAAATCGAACACCCGCCATGATGGATTTCTCATCAACGAAATCGTTAATCACTTGGATCCTGAAAATATTCTTGATTTTATCAAATGCAACGAGTTCCACAAGCATCTAGATTCACAGCGAACTTCGGACAATAAAGTAAGTGACTCTTTTACTTTAATAATTCCGAGGACTTGTACATTCACACAAGGAAGGCCTATGTGTTAGGTTTAGCTGTAAATTAGAAGAGCCATGTTAAGCCTAAACTGTATAATATGAACAGTTTGTTTCGGTGAATAACTTTAGTGTTTATTGCTTAGTGCGTTAATAATTGAAAGTTCTACATTTATACTTTAATGTGTGCCTTGCAGGATCAATTAAGATTTGTGTTTTCTAATAATTAGAAAGAACAGTTAATTAATAGGCGAAGCTTAGTGCTAAAATAAATTAGTGATGCTGAGTGCAAAAGTTCCACAACATTCTATGTATATGATAGATCAACGTATTGAAGCCATTTTAGATGTGCTGCAGAAACTTTATCAGACTTTTGATTAGAACTGTAATTAAGTTTAGATTTGATAAGATCAATTCTCAAGGAAAATTAAAAGGATAAAGATATATATTCTGGTTGATGAACATACATATTAGACTGAACTAATTAAATATAAGAATATAATAATTTTAGTGGAAGATAGTCATCGATAGCAATATTTAATAACTGCTGGACATTACACAGTCAAAATAAATTAGATGTATAGATTTTAAGGAAAATTGATTGCATTAAATAATTTAATACGAACATTTCTATAATTGTTATTTTATTTTCCGTTTGTGTTCTACATATATATTTTCATCTTGAGAGTACATATTTTTTAAGTGTTATCATTAATAATGGGCTTCTGCAATTGTGGATATTGCCTCTAGTTTGAACTAAATAGAACTTTTTTCTCACCAACAACATCGTTCATCGAATCAAAACAACAACATTCCCGGACCATGTGCATTCGGCTGGCGGTTAAGTTCCGACGATCGTCTCCAGAGGGCACAACCAGCGGTTCTTATCCGTGTGCTTATGTTTACACCGAAGTTTCAACAACCTACACCAGAGGGTATGTCCACCGACAATCTTATTGGTTAATAACTGATGAATTCGATTGATGCCATCCTACGGGGACAGCAGCCCCTGTCACGAACTTTATCCTGATTGATTTAGTTTTCTTTAAAAGCAAGACTTCACATTTTGTACGTTAGCATTGAGAATGATTTGTACATCTTCAAATCGAAACGTCTGCTCGTTAAATTTTATATGTAATTTTTAATCATGTGTGAATCAGACTCATTTATTTTAATTAACTTATTGTCACACGTAAACCGTACCAAATGTTTTTGTTTGAAACAGTTTCGCTTGTTTGGTGTGCGTCCAGCCTTAGACGTCTCTATAACTTCATATCAACTTGTATCGCCGCATGTAAGCACCCTATGATTGGTAGATCGCAGTATTAAAGCGACTATTGACCTCCATTATTGGTGTTTTGCTTTATTTTGCTTTACTTTTGTTTTATCTTTATTTATGGTGAGTTGGTTATCGTCCATACTGTTGTGAATATTTATAAATTCTTTTTGTACAGCATGTCTTGCATTGATTCATGATATAGCAGTCAGTTATTTGCATCATCATTCTCATTGCCTTTTCCAAGTGTTACTCCATTTCGAATGCTGCTTTTGGGTGCGCTAATGTTTTGGCAGTCAGTCTGTAAGAAACCAGATAATGAATTTCTGTAACTGTCTAAAAATGCCGGTTAAGTAAACCATGTCTTTTGCGAATGCTTGTTAGATTAAATTAAACTATCTCCAACACATTAATGGAAAAAAAAAATATCTGAACCAACTCTATCTTTGTTTTGTTAATAGAAAATAATTTTAACTTCAATAAAAGATGATATTTTACAAAATAGTCTTGAAGATCTTTAATTCTAAAAAAATAAAAGATTTAAATCAAAGTTAATAACTAACCAAATGAAACAGTGGAGCACTTTCCAAAATAAAGTGGCACCTCTTCGATTTTCACTTTCAAGTTGCATTTTTCATCTTCTCTTTTAAAGAGATCGTCATAACTATCACACTAAAAATTATTAAAATTATAGAAATAAGATAAAATATATTGAGAAATATAATAAAAAAACTAATGATAGTTACGGAATTAACAAAAATTACATATTCCTTAAGAAACATATGATAGATTATTAAGAATTTGTCATTTGAATTTACAAATTAATTAAATTAATAAGTGCACTTCCAACATTTCTCTCTTGTTTCATTGTAATGCACCGTAAATATTTTTACAATTTGTTCTGAATTTTAATCATAAATATTATTCATTTAATTGTTTTGGAAAGATCAGATATAACCATTAAATATTGATATAATTATTATCTTACTTTGAAGTCTGTAAAAACTGTAATAATAGTCATGGAATTAAAAATATTCCATATTTCTAAGGAAATAAATGGTAGATTACTAAGAATTCTTCAATTAATTAAAACTAAAAAAAAAAATTAAAAAAATTGCGTATTCCTTAAGAAATAGATGGTAGATTATTGAGAATTCTTCAATTAATTAAAACTAAAAAAAAAATAAAATTGCGTATTCCTTAGGAAATAAATGGTAGATTATTGAGAATTCTTCAATTCATCAATTTAATTAAAGAATTGTCAATAATCTACCAATGATCTACTAATTATTTAAATTACTTACTGCACTTCCAACATTTATCAGTTGTTTGGATATTCCCGTTTTCTTCTTTTCTTCATTTAGATTTATATTTTTAGCTAATTTCGTTTGATCACCTTGGGATAAAGACATAAAATATGTCAGAAAATCCATTGAGAAAGAATCGCAGATTGTTATAGCAGGTAACTTAAGATACCGTTGAGCTCTGACTTGGACACTGACCTCATGAGGTTCTGTTTTATAATACAAGATTCTGTCTATCACCTGATAAATTGTTGATGTCAAACAAATTACAAGTATTAAAATCCACAGTATTCTCAATACCATTGGTGAGTTTTTATCATTTATATATTTCACTCCTGGTATGTTAATGTCCGTGGAATTCTTCTCCGTTTCATCTTGCCATGCAAAGACATTTTTCCTTGAACAGCGTCGCCTATTTGCTATTCTTCTCACTGTAGAAGATTTCTTAGATAACATTCTCAATACGTTCTCTCCTTCGTTGTTATGTTCAGAAGAGACTACTAAATTTATTGTTAGAAATACTAACGTCAAAGCAATGAGTTAGTTTTTTAATTCTTCGTTCTATGAAATATTTTTTGAAACTGCATAGTTGCGTTATATTGCTTTCATTTGTTGTCTCTATTATCATTACTGAAGCCTACGTTTCTTGATGAAATGGCTTTTAATGTTTATTACCTCAGTGTTTGCTGTCATTTTCAAACATTATAAGCACATTTACTTAATGTCATTAAGGTAACTGTCTAATCGTTTAGCATTTAGAAACGCCTTCCATTTATTGATAAAACAATCACACTTTTTTAATGCATGTCGTTAATTAATTGCTTTCATTTATTCTTTGTGATGTATCTTAGACTATTCCTGTACATTCGATCTTGTTGTGAATACTTGTGAAACGAAAAAAGCTTGGTAATAGCGATTATCCGAGTGGGAGCCACATATATTCTGGAATGAGTCGACGGTTTGTTATTTAAATATTATAAGCGTATTGACTAGCAATGGCTTTATTAGTAAGGTCACGGTATTCGCTCTTTATGTAATTGTAACCTTTCAAATTGTAACCTTACTTAAATGATATTGTGATATTTTTTGAAATGTCTTAATTCTTAGCTTTATTCACTTGAATCTGAAGATAACGGAATTGCTCTGGAATTACCTCCGAAATCTAGCTTGGTGCAGAGATTCAGAAGCAATCTTTGTTGAAAGACTATAAGTCATTGTCTAATCATACATTTATTGTCACAAAGACGCACCCTAACTCCTTTTTGTACTTCCTATTATCTTTACACTGCACAAGTAATTATTGATGCTATATATTATAATAACAACAGCAATCTTTATGTCTGTGACATAAAGAAATAATACAACTGAAATGAAATATTTCGAATTTGTTTTTAAGTTGATAAATTTCATTGTGAAAGGAATAGATTCAAGATAAATGTCGTACCTGCTGCAATTGTTCAGAGCTGCATTGAATGTTGCAGTGAATCGACAGAAAAAAAATAATGATTCTACAAATTCAATATCTTCGGTTATTGTTTGATATTTCTTTGATGATAATTCAGGTGATGATGCATTGTATTTATAATAAATTGTTAGTGATAATCTGCTGTACTGTTTTTGCCATTTTTTTAGGCTTCTGATACGTAGCCTACTAATCCAGGTTTTTCATCGTCTGTGAACGAGTATCATTAAAATCTCATTAAATTATCATTAAACACAACAATCACAACAATCGCAACAATTGCGCCTATTGTATTCGCAGCAATCACATTTACAATAATAAGGAAATCAAAGGAATAATGCAACAGAAATACATATGAGAAGCGGTTCCGAAGCATTGTTATTACTTTAGAAATCACTATCCCTACCTTTTTTTTTGTCGAAACTTACTTCTAAATTGTTTTAGAAATTACTTTCAAAAGTACTCAAATAAAAATAACAAATTCTTCAACAATTTCTTTAGGAAAATGTACAAACCACATAATTATAATATAAACACAATAAACACAGGTTTTTTTTGCAAAATATTGCTGTATTTCACAGAAAGCTGCTTTTTCTATTTGCTCAATTACAAAGCAAAATAGAAACAAAGTTAGAATCATTTCAACAAACAAAGTTAGGCAATTTTTACAATCATTAGAATCAATTGAAAGCTTCATGATTTTTAGAAAATGGAATAACTTAAACAAATGCTACGTTTACAGTGTTTACAATTATAAAAAAAAAATTCGTGATATGCTAGGTTTATAACGTTTACAATTATTGGAAAATTTGACGATTTTTTACAATGCTTCGAACTGAATCACTAGTTGTCATCATAGGAATCTTTTAAAGATTTTTTGCAGGAAGAATTCGTCTCGAAATAAACTTAAGATGCCAAAAATAAATTAAGTATACCTGTCAATACCTTCACCCCCAGTTTTATAGTTGTAATAATTTCATTTAGAAAGAAAATAAAAAAATTCTGTTTAGACTAGATCAAAGGACGGTATTGAACAAAGTAGGTGCGCATTCCCATAACTTTATCGGGAATCCTTTGATGATTTTGCGTTGGAAGTAAAAGTCTCCAAATAAACTAAAGGCGCCAAATATCAATAGAGTATACCTATCTGTACCTGCATTCCCAATTTCTTAGTTCTAATAATTTTAATTAGAAGTAAACTTAAAAAAAATTCTCATAAAAAAAAACAACGAACACGCACAAATTACGCAACAAGCCAAGAATTCGCACCCCAAGCTGTCATCGTAAAGAGACTGGGACGGACCGTTTCGTCATTTCTAGGACACATAAGCCAGCCAAACTGCAACGATGGCAGTCTCAAAAGGTGCGAGAGGTTGCCAACCCAAGAGCGGAAGTTCCCCCTAAAGAAATTCAAAACAATAATTAACAAAATTTAAAATATAATATTCCTTAGCCTTCAACTCGCAACGCAGAAAAGGAATTTTGAGCGTTTTCATTGTTTTTCTTGACTTAATTCACTCCGAACGTTTACTAATTTCTAATAAAAAAATCCTGTTTAGACGAGATCAAAAGGCGATGGTAATGAAAGTGAGTATGCCCTCCCATAACTTTATCAAAGTAATGGGAACCTTTTGATGATTTTGTATTGGAAGTATTTGTCCCCAAATAAAGACGCTGAATATCCTATATGTATCTTGACCCCAAATTTCTTAATTTTGATAATTTTATTTAGAAAGAAAATAAAAAAAATTCTGTTTAGACGAGATCAAACGGAGGTAGAGCACAACGTGAGTGGGCACTCCCATAACTTTATGAACATAATAGTACCCCTTTGATGATTTTGCGATGGGAATACTCGACTCTAAATAAAATATGAGACACCATATATCAATAGATTATACCTATCTGTAAATCCGTCTCCAATTTCATAGTTATAATATATTTTTTAGAAAGAAATTAAAAAAATTCTGTTTAAACGAGATCAAAGGGTGGTAGTACACAAAGTGTGGGCGCAATCCCATAACGTTTTTTTACCAATGTGAATCCTTCGATGATTTTGCGTTGGAAGTTGTCGCCTCCAAATAAACTAAAGACGCCAAATATCAATAGTGTATACCTCCACCCCAATTTCTAAGTTCTGATAATTTTATTGAGAAAGAAAATGAAAAAAATTCTGTTGAGATGAGATCAAAGGACGGTACTGCACAAACTCACTGCGCACTCCCTTAACCTACTTGACGTAATGGGAACCCTTTGTCGATTTTGCGTTGGAAGTACTCGCCTCCAAACAAACTAAAGGTGGTAAATATCTATAGGGTAAACCTATCTGTACCTCCACCTCCAGTTTCTAAATTAACTCCGCACTGTAAAAGACGTTTACTAATTTTTAATAAAAAAAAAATTCTGTGTAGACGAGATCAAAGGGCTGTAGTGCACAAAGTGAGTGCGCACTCCCATAACTTTATCAACGTAATGGGAACCGTTTGATGATTTTGTGTTGGAAGTACTAGCCTCCAAATAAACTAAAGACGCCAAATATCAATAGAGTATATAAATCTGTACCTCCTTCCCCAATTACTTATTTGTGACAATTTTTTGGAGAAAGAAAATAAAAATTTCTGTTTAGACGAGATCAAAGGGCGGTAGTGCAGAAAGTGAGTGCGCTCTCACTTTATTGACATAATTGGAACAGTTTCATGATTTTGCTATTGAAGTTCTCGCCTCCAAATAAACTAAAGATGCCAAACATAAATAGAGTAAACCTGTCTGTACTCCCAACTTGTTAATTGTAATAATTTCATTTAAAAGAAAATATAAAAACTCTGTTTAGACGAGATCAAACGGCGGTATGCACAAAGTGAGTATACCCTACCATGAGTTTATCAACGTAATGGGAACCCTTTGATGATTTTGTGTTAGAAGTACTCGCCTCCAAATAAACTAAAGGCGCCAAATATCAATAAAATAAATCTATCTGTATCTCCACCTCCAATTTATTAGTTCTGATAATTTTATTGTGAATGAAAATAAATAAAAATTCTGTTTAGAAGAGATCAA
Source organism: Thereuonema tuberculata (assembly GCA_023159025.1). Classification (NCBI taxonomy): domain Eukaryota; kingdom Metazoa; phylum Arthropoda; class Chilopoda; order Scutigeromorpha; family Scutigeridae; genus Thereuonema; species Thereuonema tuberculata. The sequence continues at coordinate 67,374,898 of JAFIDM010010028.1, read as the reverse complement.
AGGGCGGTAGTGCAAAATGCTGAGAGTAATCTCCCATAACTTTATCAACGTAATCGGAACGATTTCATGATATTGCGCTGGAAGGTTTCGCATCCAAATAAACCAAGGGCGCCAAATATCAATACAGTACACCAATCTGCACCTCCATCTCCAATTTGTTAGTTCTGCTAATTTTTTTGAGAAAGAAAATAAAAAATTTCTGTTTAGACGAGATCAAAGGGCGATAGTGCAAAAAGTGATTGCGCTCTCCCATAACTTTATCAAGATAATGGGAACAATTTGATGATTTTGCTCTTAACGTTCTCGCCTCCAAATAAAAGACGCCAAACATCACTGGAGTATATTTATCTGTACCTCCATCCCCAGTTTCTTAGTTCTGATATTTTTATTTGCCGTGTGATTAACATAGGTCATAGTTCGCAGTTCTGAGGTATTGAAACAAAATTTCAACATGTCCTCAATCCAACTGTACCATTCGTCGCATCATAACTGCAATAGTGCTTTTACGGGAAACTTTTGAAATTGTTTAAAACATTCTTAATCATCCTGTATCAATAGAGTATACCTATATATACCTCTACCCCCAATTTCGTAGTTCTGATAATTTTATTTAGAAAGAAACTAAAAAAGTTCTGTGTCTACGAGATCTAAGGGCCGTAGTGGACAAAGTGAGTGCGCTCTCTTTAACTTTATCAATATAATGGGAACCCTTTGATGATTTTTCGCTGGAAATATTCGCCTCCAAATAAACTAAAGACGTCAAAAAACAATATAGTTTACCTTTCAGTATCTGAACCCCCAAATTTCTTTGTTGTAATAATTTTATTGAGAAAAAAAATAAACATATTCTATTTCGACGAGATCGAAGGGCGTAAGTGCACAAATTGGGACGAGTTCTATAGCTTTAGCAAAGTTTAATGATTTTACGCTGGAAGTACTCGCCTCCAAATACAGTAAAGACGCTAAATATCAATAGAGTATACCGATCTGTGTCTCCTCCTCAATTTCTAAGTTGTGATAATTTTATTAAAAAAGAAAATAAGGAAAAATTCCATTTAGATGAGATCGCAGAGCCGTAGTTGACAAAGTTAGTGCACCCTCCCAAATCTTTGCGAAAACTATGGGAAACGTTGTATTTTTTTTCACTGGAAGTACTAGTCTCCAAATGAACAAAAGATGCCAAATATCAATAGAGTATATCTATCTCTATCTCCATACCCAATTTCTTAGTTGGGATAATTTTATTTAGAAATAAAATAAAAAGAATATGCTTGGACAAGATCGAAGGGCCGTAATGGACAAATTGAGTATGCCCTCCCATCATTTTATCAGAAAGACATTTTTGACAATTACTTTGTCGGAATGACAAAAAATGTCGAATTTTTTTTTAAAAAAAAGGTACTTGTAAATAAATAAATCGGATAAATAGAAATTAATCATTGTTTTCATACTCAAGTTGAGAGTCTGTACTTCGAAAAAAATTTTCATTCAGATTTGAGGTGTAGTGCAAAATGGTCTTCAAATTGTGGGATTTGGTATGGAATGAGTCATTTGTACTTAGATTTCATTGTATGCGATCCTGATTAGCCATTTATTTTTATTGCTCTTTTTAATTTAAAAAACACTAAATAAATAAAGCAATAAATTTATATTACTTAATGTTTTGAATATTTTAAATTAAAGTTAAGGTTAAAGTTGCGATCAGGCCCAGAGGACCGCGCAATGCAGCTGGAGGGTAGGCTCCATTGTTCAGAACCTACGGGACAAAGTTGAGGACGGGGGGGTCGGCCCGTCGCTCGCCCGCCTTTAACTCCCGGGAAAGAAACCCGGTACCCATTCTATAGAGGGCTGGGTAGACCCTAGGGCTCATTGTGAGGAGAAAGAAGCCTGGAAAAATCGAACCCGACACCTCCAACCCGCAGCCAAGCGCACTTACCCACTCGGCTACCGGGCCCACTTTGAATATTTTAGCAGTTTTAAATAGATATTTAAAATTTTTAATAAAGGCACATCTTTAAAATTAAAAATTGTTTCACTTCACATTAGTTGTGACAAAAAAGAAAATATCAATAATTACTTTCTGTGTTTTGTGAAGAACTAGGCCAAAAATAAAATAAATAAAATAATAGTTTTTTATTACCAGACCAACTCATAATTCGTGAACCTAACGTATGTAATTAGAGTTGAAAGCCGTTACGGTGACATTAAAATTTTTAAACAATTAAATTGCAGTAATGGAATTTTTTTTAATCCCTACCGGGAGGCGGAAATAAAAAAGAATGGGTCTGACCTTTGATTTCATGCTAAACTTTGTTTTTTTAAAAAAGAAATGCTAAAAGCTTTGTTTTATGACTATTCGAGGTTCTAATTAGTAAAATGATGCTTTAAAAAATTAAAGCCGTCTCCAAACAGGCCATTCAGGTCCAACGGTGCGTGGGAGGTAGGGCTCCCGATGTTTGTTGACCAATGAGAATACTATGAGGTCGGGTGGTCAGCCCGACGCCCACACGCCTTTAACTCACGGGAAAAAAACCGGGTACCCATTCTACAGAGGGCTGGGTAGGTCCTAGGACCTGTTTAATATGATCATTATTTCTAATTTCAATCTCCGAGGCAGGAATGACCCAACATCTCTTTTCAAAAACATTCATTCCGCTGTTCAAAAGTTATCAGGTGACACAAACACACACAGACTGATATGATGTCCGTTACTTTGCTATTGGAAGATTGGTTTACAGAGTATATTCAGTTCATGAATATAACGTATTTTGTAAATTTTATCAGTTATCTAGCATTTTTCTTGGAACTTAATCATTAGATTTTCAAACACTGAACCCTTTCTTTTCAGTCCTATTTAAATTATCTGTAACTTATTAAAAAATGGCGTGTGCCCGTACATCAGCGACAATTCAATGGACCACTTGAGGATAGGCGGGGCTTCGTAGTTCCAAAATATCCCACCACGCTACTGCTTCGCATGTGGGATAAACAAAGCCATGTGCTTCATTTTAACCCTAATAGATACAGAGGCTGAACTAAAAGATTTGATTTGGATGCAACGATTGTAAGCCTTCCAAAATCTTCAGATTGGATATAGAGTTGATTATCGCCTATTGAAGAAGGCGATAGCAATATATTTTCAAAGAAGAATATAATTTAATGGATCACTTGAGGATAGGCGGAGCTTCGTAGTTACAAAATATCCCACCACGCTACTGCTTCGCATGTGGGGTAAACAAAGCCACGTGCTTTGTTTTAACCGGTTTAGATACAGAAGAAATATTATATTAAAGAAGGATATTCCAAGCGTTTTTACAGAATTATTACAGTACTGGATCTGCACAGTATTGAACCATCGTCATAAAATAAATATCGGCGATGTTTCAAGTAATTCAAACAAAGTTATATGTTTGTTTATCCCATTAGCTCTCGCCGCATGTGGGATACACGTCATACGTGACGTCGATAGGGGCGTAAACCTCAAGTGGTCCATTACGTAACAATTGACGTTCGCAAGCGCATTGCAGGTAAGAGAAGTATTGTTTCATGGTGAACTCTGCCCAGAGCATGGGAATTTTGCAGGCGCGTTGTTTGGCAGCAGGAGTATTATGGCATAGTCAACTTAACTGCGGAAATTTCGGACTGTTACAAATGAATTTCACTATTGTATTGCAGGTAGGTCTATTCTTTAGAATTTAAATTTATTTTTCTGTTTAAGTTTTAGGTTTTCGTTTGTTTGATGTAATTTGTTTTTTTTTTAAATAAATAAAATGTTGCTTTGTGTTCCATATGCGAGGCTTCCTACCTTCTGTGATATTCTATTTATAGATTTGAAATATTTCTCATTTCTGGATTTTTTTTAGATGCTAAATTTCAGAAATGATCAGTTAATATCAATTGAGACATATAAGAAATATTCTGTCAAGCACTTGGCTTTACAATAATATTGTAGAAAGATATAAGTGGCGTGCCAACTCCTGCAAAAATGCACTATAAGATCCAAAACGGAATATTAAAGTGTGGATAATCTAAACCCGCTGTAAACTTTCAGCTTTTCTAGATAAGTAATGCTTATTTATCGGGTGACAGCACTACAATAGAATTTAATAACAATTTTTGGTCTAGGATCCGCACCTTTGGTCGTAAACTATCAAAATGGACAAGGGATTCAGATTGAGTAACGTCCAACTACACGTTTCAGCTTTTTATATTAAGTAATTTTTCATGATTCTGGCATTTTCACAATCATTATTAGTTTATTTATAATAAGTCAATCAGTATGTTTGCTGGTGTATAAAGTTTCCAGTAAAGCTTACAAACCGCCAGCTAGATCTTGAAACTTGACATGCTTATTTAAAGGCAAGAGGTTCATTAAATTTTGTAGTCAAATTTTTCCTGTGTGCGTCCTAATTGAGAAAAAAGTGCGTGAAGGTGCAAAAATTCCCATAGAAAAGTTTCTGAACCGGAACAATACATTTCTATCCACAACATAAATAATGAATATTAATCCGCCTTTTAATTCTCTTTTGCCAATTTCTCCAAATAGCCTTTAGCTAATCTTGGATTAAGTCTGAAGAATGATGAAAAAAAATGTTTTAAAACCTATTTATTTTTAATTCTCTTTAACAATATTGGAAAATAACTTGAGCAGATTTCATTTAAAAATTAACTAAGAAATAAACATGTCCAATACTCACAACTTGACAAAATAATTCTAAATATATTTGAGAAGTACATTATACGTTTTGTACATTAAGATTAATTAGCTTCAGTGCAAAGTTCATTGTTGATCACTAAATTAGAATAACTGTTTATAACATTAACTGTTCTGGTAACTGTTCTTGTTACTCTCATTCTATCTATCCTCTTCTGGAATTTTCGGTAATCTGAAATAAAATAGTTATTGTAAAGTATCTTTTTTTCTTCCTGAGAATGTAGATATCAGCATCGTTGTATCACATCTGTAACTTGGTCTCTATTCACTATCTTGCTTCAGTAAGTTCATAATTTTAGAAGTATCTCATATTCGTTAGGAACTCGTTATGCCTTATCGCTTTTTCCTACGTTCCAAACGAATGTTTCGTCCAATATTAACATTAATCGATGATATCTACTACTTAACAGATGCTTAAAATAGTTTAACTTGATCTGAACCATTTATATCTATTCACATATCATTTTCTCCATCTTATCACAATGGAGAAAGATATTCCCTAAACCTATTTTAACTGTTTTATTACAACAAATACAGACAAAATACATTTATACAAATATAAATATAATTATAGGATGTAAAACATTACCTCTCTTAACAGCTAAACGAATCCTTTGTGTAAGGAAGGCAGTAGATCTTAAATCGCCACTTTTCGAGGAAAGTAAACGACCAATATCCGAGACCAAATGTAATGCTTCTTCACAAAATGATCCAAGAGTCTCAACTGCGAAAGAAACAAAAAAAAATATGGTCGATTACATTGGAATACTTAGAAATTTTACTGGTAACAGCCTTCTTTACAACAGATCTAGCTGTATATTTAGAGAGAAAAATGTGAGAAGAAGCTAAAGAGTCGGAACAAGTCGTATACCAAACAAGTGATCTGCCATTACGCCAAGGGATCATGATCATTCCATCCATTCTTCTAGAATCATTACGGCAGAGACCGGCGGGCTCCAAATGCGCAGGGAAATTGATAGAATTGAGGACTCTGCAGAAAATATCGTTGCTTTCACAATGTCGTGAGTATCTTTCGGTTGATTTTATATACGACAATCGATGTAAGCCGTCCTCATGAACTAATTCACCACACACACAATTGTGAGGGGTGTATATATTGCAACCTAGTCGCAGTGGATACGGATCCTAAAACTAATGTTTTCAAGTAGAGTACCAAGGGTTTTGGATGGAAGAACATTAAGCCAAGCATTTGACTCCGGACAGAGAAAAGCCAAAAAACGTGCTTTACTGGAATCATCTGATAAAACTAGTCGATCCAAAATCATTTTGGAACTTATCAAGTCCCAATTACTTCAGTATCAAAAGAAATCGCCGTTGGATCTGCATTAGAAAAGTTTAACATCAAGGAGACCAAGGGCGAAGTTGCATTTATTGATGAAACAAAAGGCTGGTAATCCAATATGATTGGCACGACGAATGCCAAGTCCACCGCAATTTATAGGCGAAGAAGATAACATATATTTCTTATCCTCCAAAAAGACATTAAAAATGTTGGTATTATTCCTACCCCCATGTCCATAGCTGATGTATATTCTTACATTTTTCCTACCCCCTATGTGCATAGCTGATAGGTGGAACCAATTGTATAGTGTCAAACAATCAAAGGGTTAACTCATGGAGTTGTTTGTTATTCGAATTCTACAGAAGATTAAGGTAATGCAGTTAAAGGTAGAGGTGACGGAAGTCATTAGTATTATCTACAATGATATGTTGCAGTGTTACAGATACTTCATAATCAAGGAAAAATGTAAGAATCTTGAGTTGTTGAAAAAGTATGCAAGGCGATATGAGGCCACGAGATTAATACCTCTCTCACCGTCGACCCCTGATGGAATAAAGAAGTAAAAAGTACAGAAAGTTAAAACAGTGACAGTAGAAAAAACTGATTTTGTTTTGGTCGGGACTCAGACTGATAGTCCTTTGTGTGAATTTTGCCACAATAAAAAAAAAGACCAAATTTTTTCTGCAATTGCAGATGGTTGAATAAGAATGCGAGGAATGGGAAACCACCACAGATGGAAAACCAATTGGAGCTGGGTTTAAGGACCCTAACATCAGCTCTCATAAGAGTAATGTCGAGAATTAAACTTTGTATTTTACGTTTGCCAACAATCTTATGCGGAAATTTAAAAAGGGAAAAAATTATCGAACTTTCCGTAGCTGGCAGTATTGGTTTGAAAGAGTCAAATCTTTCTGTGTAAAGGAAGATAGCATTTCTGAATTAGAAGTTGATGATAATAACTCTCGAGAAAATTCACCTTCTATTATTTTCGAATTCAAAGATTCTGAGAAATTTATTCCATTTGTAAGTGATTCGGGTGAAAATACTTGTACTATTAGTGAGGACTATGAACAGCTTTTAAAGAAAATGGGATGTAAATCACAAAAGATTGACATATCAGCCATTACGGCCGACGGACATACATCTTCCATTACCAGGAAATACACCATTTAAGGGTAATTTTCTATTGAATTTTAACACGCCTCATGAATCTTTTATTCAAGACATATATCTTGAGGTTTTTGCGATGCCTGACGTAAAATTTTCGGCTTTAATTGGAGTGGAAGGTATAGAACCACTTTGCAATTTGGCAAGGAACAGGTTCTTATTGACATGCTTCCTGAAACAATGGAGTTTAGACAATTACACTCGAAAAGATAGAGTTTGTAACGAAAAATTAAAGGAACTGATAGTTGAATTA